>JAACJT020022718.1:0-25767 GCA_009936485.2 Gymnarchus niloticus | reverse complement strand
CTCATTCCCAAATTTCCACATGCCCTCTTCTTTCCCTCATTTCCACACACCCATCTTTTCGCCCTTTCCACACATCTACCTCATTCCCAAATTTCCACATGCCCTCTTCTTTCCCTCATTTCCACACACCCATCTTTTCGCCCTTTCCACACATCTGCCTCATTCCCAAATTTCCACATGCCCTCTTCTTTCCCTCATTTCCACACACCCATCTTTTCGCCCTTTCCACACATTCACTACATTCCCAAATTTCCACATGCCTAACTCTTTCCCTCATTTCCACAGGCCCACCACTTTCCCTCATTTTCATGCACTCACTTCTCTCTCTTTTCCTAATTTCTCTCCATGCACTTTCCTTGCATTACCCCTAGTATCAGGTAGCCCTGACCCAGCTCCTATTTACGCGTCTTATCTTTCGGTTGCCTATACACTTACAATGGAGAACTGTGATCTGTCTGGAGATTCAGCCTGCTTCTACCAATGACACACCTGGGTTAATGGGCGTTTGCAGGTGACCCAGCATATGGAACCAACAGGGAGTGAACACCCTCTTCTGTAAAACCCACCTACCACTCCATCTAGGCTACCCCTTTGATGTCCTGCTTGCTGGGGACCCTGGTCCAAACTAAAGGTTCCAAGCACCCTGACTTTGTGTATGCTGAAATGTCTGGACCTGTGTGGCCATTTCGTTCAGCAATACTAAAGCAAGATCCTGCACAGAAAACCCAGAAGCTGGTGCACACTGGGCTATCCATGGCTATGCACTGGCTTCCTTCCACAAAGGGAAAGCTCCAGTCTCCTTCTTGGACCAGCAGAGGAAACACCAACATGGACCTCTGCTGACACCCTCCAACCACTGGGTCCTCCAGCATGGAGACAGCTGTTGGGTCAACTGCATCTTTGAGCAATTGGCTACATACCCCCCCAAAACTGCATGACTAGTGAGGCACAGGAGAGGCATAGGTGAGACACGGCTCAGCCCCTCTTCATACTCCCAGCTCTGCCTGCAGTTGATGGAGCAGTGGACCCTGGGGAAGAGGCGTGTGACTGAACGTCAGCACTATCAGTCACCGGCGACGGACACTCGGAATACTCTAAGGCCAGGTCATGTCAGTTCATGGAACTGAAGCTCAGAGTACATAAGCTTGTGTCCTGGGAACTGCAAAGTAGCATTTAAAAAAATGTCATCACGTAAATGGATATCAAAAAATAAATAATAATAAAAAAAAAAATCTGGCTCAGATCAGGAGTAAAGCCACAGTTAACAGATGACTACTGGGATGGGAAACGGGATAGCATCCAGCCTGAACTTCCAGCTTTCAATCAAGTTCACATAAGGCCTTGAAGCCACTGCAATAAAGGGAATTGCACATGACCGCCTGTAGATTTTCATATACGCTAAATGAGCTGTCCAGCTCAAAAAGGGCTGCACGTTTCAGCACTTTGCGAGACCACATATTGGTCTTTGTCAGTGCCTCAGGATAGGACGTGTCATTGTTTGACACTGACAACTGTTAACACCTACCGCTCAGGCAGCGCCGTATCCAAACGGGTCTGGCGAGAAGCTGTGCTTTTAAAACAACAGGCCCACACAGGCTTTCTCACGTTTACGGCTTCCTACACCGGGCCCTGGCCCCTGCCATTCAATAAGAAGCTGGCAGGCCTGCTGGGGATGGGCGACGGCTTATGAGTCAGAATCAGTGGCGGCCTGACCCCAGTAATGACTCAGCCAGCTAAGGGATCAGACTGCGGCACTCATATTACAGACAGCAGCTCATTTCTGCAAGTGGCTTCTTTTGGCAGGGCAGGTTTGAAACATTTGCCCCGTTATTCTGCTCTGTTCGGTTCGGCATTGGGGTGCAGCCCTCTGAACTGCAGTTATAAATAAGGCTTGTTTTGGACTCGCCAAAGCTTCTGTCACAGGACGAAATGTGCACTGTGCTGCTTAAAGTCTATTAAAAGAAATGTGGACCACTCAGCCCTCCCCAGGCTCTGCCAGAGGTAGGACCCCCCACCCCCCCCAGATCAGATCACTCTGCCATCTTCCCTCTCCTAGTTCGCTGTGTCCTAACGTCACAGTTCATGGGTGAGGGGGGGTTGTAAAAGAGACTTGGGACAAGCACCTATCCAACCAAACTAAAAGGGCTACCTGAATCTACAAAACAACATGCAAAAAATGTCAGATAAACTGAGACACACTAATTAGAGGCTGACGCCACAACAACCATGGACGTAAACAAAACGGGCCCCGTCCCCGGGCTTTGCGGCAATTCCGTGCTAACCATATCATATCCCTACAGGAATGTAGTGGAGGAGTTACATCACACATCAAGCTTGTCTGCAGTTCCTTCTGTCTGGTGGACTGAAGTGCATGGCTAAGATCCGGGACAGAACAGAGAAATAGAGAGAACCCGAGAACGGAAAAGGGAGCAGACAGTAAAATAAATAAATAAATCCCAGACGCTCCAGTGTCCCCCGCAGAACCGCCAGCCACCCGCGCATGACTCAGCCTGCTAAGTGGCCCAGGTGGAAACTCCATTATCAGGCCTGGTTGTATTAATATCCAGGGGAGCTGGAAGCTGGGGGGGGGGCACAAGCAGTGGGGTGGGTACAGAGGGGCCATGAGCAGGGGCAGACCAGGGTGGACCAGGATGGACTGGTACAAGACAGGCCCTGAGTGGGCAGCAATGATTAGCACTCTCGGCTAACACTACTAGAAACAGTGAGAATGAGAGAAGTAGGACAGGTGCATTTAGGAAGATGTTTGGAAGAGAGCCTGCCATAGAAAGATCAATGAAGGGAAGAGGAAAAGTTAGTGCGAGTGAGAGGATGCATAAACGTGACCTCACCAGTGTCGAGGTTGGATCAGAACCAGCCGACTGTTTCCCCCAGGCAAGCCACAGCAGGCTAAATTCCTGGCCAGTTTTGTTTTTATTACAAAAAAATGGTTAGGAGGACACCAGTACAGCTCCAAGCATTGAGAGATGGGCTGTCCCAGTGACTGTTAACTCAGGAGACTCAGACACCACCAACCTTCACCTCCACTCAGCCCTAAATACTACCACCCAAGTTTCCAGAAGTGTTTACGCACCACTGGGTGAAAAGGAAAAGCCAGGAGAGTAGGAAGGCGCCACAGAAAGCTGTAATGGGGGGGAGTCCCTGAAAGTCAGGTTCTTTCAAGTGTGTGATGCAACTCGGCGGAAGACCTCCCCTCGATGGCTTTTACACTAGAACACAAGACAATAGCGTCCTTTGTGGTGGGTGAGGAAAAAATTAAATAAAACAACTGAAGTGCAAGCTGATGCCAGTATATTTGCATTGGGGGTTGCATCCTTTACACACACACACACACACACACACACACACACACACACACACACACACACACACACACACACACACACTCTAGCAGGCCTTCTGTACCCCTACCACAAATGCCTTTGACTCGTGGGTACAAAGTGGTTCCCTAAAGCAGTTCTACCTCAACAGAACGTTCTAGACCTCAGCATTCCCTGACACCCCACATTTACAATCAAACACTTTGTTTGGTTAGGAAGGCTGATGACAGACAGTTCATGATTCATGGTACATCTTAACAGATCTTAACAGACGTTTGCACTAATCCCTCACACGAAGAGGAACCAGCCCTTCTACTTGTCAGGAACAAGTTCAGCCACGCAGGCGTTTCAGAACCTTATAAGCAGGGGTTAAGGTCATTATCAATCGTGTCATCGTATGGATATAAACCCCCAACCATGCAGAATCCAGTTTTTCAACAACTCCCCCACCTAGTGGTCCTTGATGTTGCAAATCTTGATTACTCTCCCTGTTTGAAATGGCCCGCTGGGCAACTGCATAATCCTGTGCTGCTGCAGATTAAGCTGCACAGCTGTGCATTCTTGAAGGGGAGACCCACAGGTCGTGTGGGTTCAGACTGAGTCCACTCTAAAAGCTAGACGGAACCACGTCGTGTTCTGCTCAGCCTAGAAAGGTCACTCCTCTGCGAGTGTCACAATTAAGCACAGCAAACAACTGCCAAAAAAGGCCCAAAGCAGAACAGACACAGAAAGTCTGACGCACAGTAACACTGGTGCTCCCATCGCAGTGCAACCTTAAAGTTCAGATGATACATAAATGAACGGGAAATTCAGCGTCAGCAACTGCTTCAGCTATGGTACGGCCGAGACACTATGATACAAGTGTGGTGATTCTAATGCTCAGCCCGGGAGCATGGGATGCAAACAGGTGGAGTGGTATGCATGCCCCAAGAAGTGACCTGAAACTGCGTCTGCATGACGACCCAAGGCCGCTTGTATTTAGGTTCATCTCCATCTGGGGACCGAGACAGAGTGGATGCACCAACAGTGGAGGTGAACTATGCATGTAATCACTCTTCTCTTCCCATCAGTTACCGTAACACAGCGCAGATGTAATCAGCCTCCCCCAACCTGAAACGGTCATGGATGACCACACGTGCACATGACAATAAAGCAAGGGGGAGGAAGACGATGGTGAAGAAGAGCAGGACAAACAAGGAGGAGACAACTGGGTGAATATCACTGAAGCACAAATCATTCTTTAGTTGACACACAATTACCACAACCTGTTAAATCACTCACAAGCACAAACACAGAGTCGAAGGGCTGTCTATTCAGTACAGCTTCACGGCTTCTGCTACGCAGGCAAAATGCATCCTGCTAAACAACTAAAAGTCAGGTCACCAAAAACTAAAGGAAACACAACAACCAGCCCGGGGGTTGTTAAGGGTATTACATAAAAACCCAGGGTTTAAGCCGAAGCATTAGTTTGTTAACAGCGACTGGAAGGACTGAAGCCTTAAGCAGCACAAAAGTAAACAAATGGATTCATTTAGGTTAAAATCAAAGCATTGTAATTACTGCAGTTCTCAAGCATGAAAAAGAACTAAGAACACAGGGGTAAAACACAAACATTTGTGAACGAGTATAAAAGCGGAAAAATGACAAACATGACTATGCCTTAATGTGGGGATTTATGTATCATAATAAACATTATTAGCAAATGAATCATTTATCTGAGTTCACTGGAGTAGGATACAAGTTTAGACATTTGTGAGTCTATAAGTATACACACGTATATAATTATACACCACCGGAAAGGCTAAAGGTGTTAAAGGCATATTGCATTACCCTACCTCGTTATACTGTACATCGATTCTGCAAGGATTTAAAATAGGGCTCCAGCTGCTGAGCGCCTGTTACGGTTTGGCTATACGGAAGCATCCTCCACAGAAATGGGATAACAGGTGCGTTTAAATACAAATCACACCAAGGCGCATTTCACAAACGCCAAGTGATGACTTGCGGTTTACGCCTAACTCCATTTAAGACATAAATACCAGACCAGTAAAATATTTAAAATCATGTGGTAAATTAATCCCTGTTGGAAAATGTATGGGTCGATGGTGAATAAATATCTCAGAACTTAAATGACTGTACCCCGGTATTGGAGTGCCTGTTATTCCCCTCTTAATATTTCATAGGCCTATACGTTAACACTGCACATATCTGATATCCGAATGCCATCTAAAAGCATGAGAAGCATCCAGAAAATGCAAGTACCAATTCCCAGTATTCCCAGTTTATACTTTTTTGCATCGTTTTCATTTTAAGTTTTTATCTAAATATGACTACTGAATGTTATTTGCTATTAATTGGAAAGGTAATGCATTGCATTTCAAAAATGACAGCATATAAACACACTAATCCATACGTTTTACCTCGTTAATCAGGCCTATTTGGTAATTTGGTCATTTATGTGTGAAGTGTTCTTTACCATGCTGAAGTAGGTTTTTAGGGGTTTTTAATATATGCCTGGGTGGGTGCGGTTCATTCCTGCTTTTGGGATGGACTATGAATGAATCAGAAATGATCCCGCATGAAATACCGGAGAGAGGGCATCGGAGCGGCGTCTAGGAACCAGTTAACGGAGTAAGTTTATTTATGTACAGGGTTTATAGGGCTTATTTATGTACAGGGCTTATAGGCTGTATCATCCCCCAGCAAAACGCGCATGGAAACCGCGTAGGGAAAGCCTTCCGATAACGGCACTTCGAAATAACATACAATAACAAACCGAATAAGTTTAAAAGTACAATAAATATTCGTTTACCTCTACTAATAAGTAACGTAAAGAAAGTAAAAGTGAGAAACACCACGAAGCATCCCGTACTTTATTAGTGCGGTCGATAGTGGAAAACAGCAATATTTTCGGGGACGCCAAAGCTCCAGTGTGCCATGATAATAAAGCGTACAATAACCTATATAGAATAAGACAAATATTTATTGTCTTTTTAAATGACTCGATTTAATGGTTTGTTAAAATGTAAACAACGTGGGATCGGTATACTTGTGTTAAGCAAAAGCTGAGCCTTTTTCAGACTGCGTAAATATTAACTATGATTGCAGTGTAGTGCAGTACAGCACACAGCACAAACGATGTCACTGCAGGGAGCTACAGAGAGGCTGGGAAAAAAAAACAAAAAAAAAACGATTGGGGCAACCTTGTGCAGGCTTCGCCCCACCTTCCTCAGCGGAGGTATGCCGAGCTCTCTCCAATCCTCAGCCGGGACAAGTCAGCCTGTGAGCCTCGTCGTGTCGTCCCCGGCTAGAGCCGGCCCTCCTCCTCCTCACTTAAAGCGCACCGCTTGCCATGCGACCATAAAGTTTTGTTGTTCTGGGTCCGGACGGCAATATCAACGCGATTTCGCCGGCACACTGGGCAGCCTGTACTCCCGGAACGCATTTCCAAAGGGGCTGCGGGACGTTTCCAGAGAGCGCACCGCGGTTCTCCGAAGGCGCTCGGAGCCTTAAACTCTCTCCTACATCTCCGTGTCGCGGATGAACCGGGAAGCTCGCTGCCGTACGGTGCCGCTCTGCAGCCGGTAAGTCTTTAAAGAATTGTCAAAATGCCTTTTGCTTAAACTGAGTACGGTTTGTCAAGACTGCCTATACAAATTTTATGAACGACTTAAATACATGCCGTCATTTTAGTTAACTTTTTTTTTTTTTTACCAAGGGGGAAAAAACTAACCTGCTGGAGTGTATTAAATGTCCCCAATTCGTAGGTGATACTTTATTAACAAAGGTACAATTATAATCTGCCTCCGGTGACAATGGAATTAATATTCGGGTACATCCAACTTGCAAAAATTCCTTATGAATATAAGCTTAATTAACAGTATAACAGCAGCTCTGTGCACGGACACGGGTTCGGCTCCTGGCACATTCGCGCAGGTTTCCGTGTAGTCGGACCTTAAATGACATAAATGACAAGGTGATGAAGTGTAAGTATTCGGCTTGGCACCAGAGCGACCGGCGTGACAACACAGCATACACCATGTCACGCTTTTGCAACACTGTCAGAGCTGGAAAAAGTTCTGTTTACAACCCGCATGATTCAAGCCCACAGGAAAACGTCCGTGTCGCCTGGGTCATTCTGGGTGCTACACCCCCCCTTAAATAAGCAACGGAGTGTGTATTTATATCGCACCAAGCAGCATGTACAAGCGCATCTATACATTACAGGGGAGAAGTCACTCCACCCACGTTTCAAAGGCAATGTAATGATAACTAAGGAGAGTCCGACCGCAGGCCAGCACAGCGCTGCACAGCACAGCATAGAACAGCATAGCACAGCAGGCTGGATCGCTGCTCTGTATTTAACACGGGCTAATTCACAGTTTCGGCATTCGGGGGCCGTCTCACATCAGGCACACAGGAGGGCTGACTGGCTTCGGTAGATGCTGGAGACATTCATTTTCTCTTCTCACCACCAGTTCAAAGGTAATGTGGTAGGATTTGGAGGCAAATCTGTTTAGTCACACGGGGTGTAAAAGCCATTAAATCTTATTACTTCGGCTTTGCGAAACACTCGCTGTGCTACTAACTCAAGTAAAAGCTGAGTCAAGTAAAAGGGGGGGGGCTTTTTGAAGAGCATAATTTATAAACAAAGATGAAATGTTTTCCAATTCAAACATTTTCCTGTTAACGAAAATGTGATTCATTGATAATTACTGGACATTATAAGAAACGCTCCAAAACGCTAAATAGACAAAGGCAAAAGGGAAAGACCTTTCACTAATCTAACTTATTTAATCTGATTTAAATTGCTACAAGTTGCATAAATCATAGGAGCCCTAAACTTAATTTTAAAAACTGTGGAAGCCTGCGGTGCCCCGATGAGCGCGTACCCAGCACGCTGGAGGGTAGCTTGGTCACGGCCAGGCACACCGAGCTGCCCAGGGGGTATAGCTGTCACACGACGGGCAATAAGTTAATATCACGGTTGCTTCCATCGCATGGAAATTCGCAGTCTGCTTGCCAAAATAAAGCTAATCTATGCATCAAGGCATTAATCCTAGCCAAAATGCATTCCCGCGTGCATACTTCAACGAGAAATCGTAAGACGGAAACATACATATGGATGCCGTTATTGAGTTCACAAGTCACTTTACCACAAGAATTTGAGTAATTTGCATGACGGACAGTTTGCACGTAAATTGTATCTGCTCTGCTCAACGTGCCGTGTAAACGCGCGAAGTAAGCTGAGCCCAGTAACAGAAAAATGCAGTAAATCTGTCACATTAGGTTTTGTATCCCAATTGCCACGGACACATGCATCTGATTCCCCCGAGAAAACGTACAGACACTTGATACTGTTACAGGATTTAAAAAAAAAAAAAAAAAAGATAACGGCTGATAGAATTGCGGTAGAGAAAGATTTCAAGATGAGGAATTCGATACTGCCAAAGTGTAGACTTTTGGTAGTCTGTCTAGTTACAAATAAGATAAGGATCTTACCGATCCCTAACATCCCCATAAAATTACCTAATTTCTCTGGAAAAGCACTGTCCAGCTCCTGCACCCTTTCAGAAGGGGATTTTTAAAAATAGATTTGCAGATATAAAGGAACGGGACTGACAGACAGAGATCACTCAAGGGTCAGTCTGGTGAACTGTAAAGAGCGTAGGCAAAGAGTCTTCGTTATGCAGTAGCTAAGGATGGGGGAGGCATAGTGTAGATGAATTTTCAGCTGATGTACAGGGTGTGTAAAGATGAGAAAGAGAGAGACACGAGGGCAAACATTCCTTCCCGGTACCTCAGCGATTTAATTAAAAAGTTTTGGGACATGTCAGAATGAGTTCTCAGTGAAAGGCAGTGGTAGCAGTAAAGAGACCAAAACTTAGACCCCCCCTTCCACTTACCATCAGGTTGAACTTAGCCTGAGGGGGGCTAGGCAATAAGAGTATGGGGTCTGAACACCATGACAACGGAGGGGAGAAGGGGAGGGGCTGCAGAGATCACAATCAGAAAGCTAATAAATCTTTAAAGGAAGCTGAGCCTGGTAAGGTGTGGGATGTGCTGAGGGTCTTACCACAGGCAACAGCTGTCAGGGGTGTGCAGGCTTCCATGCACCAGCACTCAGAAGGATAAAGGACTCACTCCAGAGCAAAATGTGTTGTGTGACACCCAGTGGGGGAACAGGTCAGAGGACGACTCTCAAACGGGTCACTGTGGTGTAAGCACACCACCAGGTTTCGTCTGACCCGTTTGCTTTGTCAAGGTCATAAGTTGGGTCCAGGAATCCATCACAGAAGCAAACACCCCCCCTCGCCACCCCACCTAATACTGCGCACCACCCCAGTAAATGCCCTGAGTTGGCCTGCTTTGTCGGCCTGTCGGGGGCAGTAGTGGGTATTCTGTTTGGGTACCCTTTCTTACCCAGTTAGTTTTTGTTTGCCTTGGAGAAAAATTCACACCCTTGTCTGTACCCTCATAACGAGCCAAAAGAACAGAGATAAAGAAGCAGCTGATGATTGAAAGTGACTTCACAAACATGTGGTCCCTACTCAGACCTCAGCACAAGCACCTCTGAAGCTCATCTATTAAATAAAGTGCAGGATCTCAGTTCTGGCTAGTCAAGCTCATGCAGGGCCTCTCTGCATTTGCTGTTGACTGTCTGCAGCAGACTGCTTAAGTGCCAAGTAGGCCCCGCGTTAAGGTCTTTATAAGTGGAGAGGATTCCAGGCCAGGTCAAGGCTGAACACTGCAGTGCTGTTCCTGATTCTGACTTCTAATTTGAACAAAGCTCTACACTGTCTCAAGAAATCTGACAGCTTCTCCCTTACTGCTGTGGCCTCTAGACCCCTGACACACCAATCAGGCCGGGGGCCCCAGCTTGAGAGGTTAACAGACACGGGGAGAGCAGCTGCACTCAGACAGCGGTGCAGAGACCTTTCCGGAAGATGCGGAGTGGTAGAACTGTGAGCGATGGCATACAGGGCCGGTGTGCAGTGTTGCACTCCCCTATCCAGCAGCTGTGTGCATGCAGGAAAGCAGCATGTGAGGATCCGCAGGCCCAGATCTCCATGGAGACACTGTGGCTGCCGTTAATTTTACTGCAGAAGTGAGGAAACATGCAGCCAGCTGGCACGTCTCAATGCGCATTATAGAACCTGATTCACAGATCGTATTTGTATAATGATTATACGTGTATATATTTTAGGATAATGATAATTATAGTCTAATGCAATCCATGTGTGTACACATATGAATTAGCCACGGGGGGGGGGACATGTCTGTGCATAATGGAGCAAGCGCGGCATACTTTTGTGGAGAGAGCCCCCCTACCCGTGTAATCCGAACCGGCTGGACCAGGTGGCCCAATCGGGTGAGCGTCTAAGTTGAAAGCCCGGGTTTCTGAGGTGACCACACTTTGGGTGCTGACCCAGCAGCTTCTACTAGAATCACCCCCCCCCCCCCCATTTGCTGCCAAGCCACTCTGAGGAAGAGCAGCACTCCGGTGCCGAGGGATGCGCTTAGACAGACCACTTCTGAGCCGCGGTTAAATATATGCAGAAGGATCTGCCGCTCCAGCAAAACCCCAAATAAGCAGTCAGCCCTCAAATCGGTCGGCTCTGCCATTTGATCCTGGCCCTCCTGCCCCACCCACTGCACTCTGAGAAGCATGAGGAAACAAGCAAAATCTGAAGCATGCCTTCTCCAGCCTCTGTGCAGCTTTGCCTCCGATGGGGAGACACAGAGAAAGAGAGACATGGAAACAGAGAGAAGTGGAGATGGAGAGAGAGATGGAGAAAAAGACGGGGAGAGAGGGGGAGCAAGACAGAGACAGGAAGAGATGGACAGAGAGAGAGAGGGAGATGGGGGGGAGAGAAGAGAATACCAGGAAAAGTACCACAAACTGCCGCGTTTCGTCCGAGCAATAAAAGAAGGAAAACCTTGTCTAATGTAAGGTTATAATTACCTCCTGCCTGAGCTGTAATTAGGAAATAAGCCTTGAACCACTGAGGACCCCGGGCTCCACTGCAGGGCCCTAGTGGCACAGGAAGACACACACACAAACGCACACGAGGGTCATCGTCAGGGGTAAACATTAACCTCTCGGCCTAATGGGAGAGGAATGTGGGGGGAGGGGAAGGGGCTGCGCATGGTGGTAGGAGTTCCGGCACCAGCTTGTGTTTGGACACACCACGCCACGGCCCCCCGTTCAAACCAGTGTACAGGAGGGCGCATGTCGCTGGGCCTGTGTGGGTCAGTGAGCTGCCTGCATTCAAGGCTAACTGTTATACATTCACTTCTGATATCTGGATAACGGAGGACTGTTTACTTGGCCTTCCAGAGACACACACGGTTTCCATTTCGGTTCCAGTCCACAACACTGTTATGTGAAGTACTCAGCAGTTACCGCACACGTGTTTCTTTGTGTATTTCAGTAGTGGTTTTCCTTCTTTTCTGTGGCTGGCTTAGCATCTTCAGTCCTGCCTAGCTGCGGTCTCCATTTTAACTCCAGATGATGCATTAGAGTCCACAAACACATTGAGGACACTCTTCCAGCCTCTCTTTGAGCCTGACCCCCGTTTCTTGTCCTTTTTCACCCAGTGGTTTCTTGGGTTCTTGTTCGTTTTAATTTGGACATCTTGTTAACAGATGAGGGTCAGCCACAACAAAGTAGGCGTCAAGATCAAATGTGAGCAGAGAAGGCCTTTCATTTTTGATGAAGCTCACGGACTTCGGACACTGAGCCTGCTGACTTCTGGGAAGAGCAGGAGCTGGCTAACAAGGTGCAAGGCAAGGTTTTCTCTCCTCTCCCCCTCCCCATCTCTCTGTAGCTCTCTCCTGCCATCTCTCCCTGTCATCTTCATTGTCACCCAGCCCCTTTCTCTCTGTGTGTCTCACTCCGTCTCTTCCTGTCTCTCCATCTCTCTCTCTCTCCCCTTCTCTCAGCATTCCGCTGAGGCAGTAAATATTTACTCTCCATGTGTCTCTCCAAGGCTGAGGCGAGCGACAGCAGGACACTGCCATATAGAGGCCTGTCCCTGCCGCAATGCTTGTGACGCCTAACGGGCCGTGGTTACATGTGCAAGGGTGGACGAGGGGCTGCGGTCAACAGTCGGCGTTTACCTGTGAGGATGAAATGGCGTGACCCGTTTGCTGCAGGGTAGGTTACATCTAGGAATGAGTTACGGAACGAAGACCTGTCAAACCCGAGCGTGAAAAGAGGCACTGAAGAAGGGACGTGAGGGGCAGAAACGGAGATAGGCACACAGGAGGCCGTGCTTAATGTCACACCCAAGCCCCTGCTAACTGGTGATGATGGGGCTGTCACCTCCAGGCTTGGGGTAGCCCCACCCTAAAAACACAACCGCAGAGGAGCAAGCTCTGAGCCCAGGCGAACCTTACGAATGGAGGCCTCCCGCCTCCACGCCTCCTTCGCTGTTGGTACAGACCTGCGGGCGAACCGGTTCCCGCACACACCAACACACACCAACACACACACACACACACACACACAGAGAGCACACAAAGATACAGCAGTGGCTGTCCCGAAGAAGCAATCTTTCCTGGAGGCATGCTGTGGGGGGGTGTAAACACACGCGCTGACAGGCTGCAGGATGCGGGGCTGCCTGCTCAGCATGTCGTCACTCCAAATTCCTTCTTCCTCCCTTCTCTCCCTCACTTTACGTGCCCAATCAACACCCAGAGCTCAGGGCCTGCTTCACACTTAGGAATCTGCCACGTTAAAACAACATGGCTCTGCTTGTGGATCTTATCAGCACAGCCTTCTTGCTCTGCGTGTCTGTGTGTGTCCTCGTTCCTTTAAATAAGCATGCCCAGAACATCTGGTGGGGGGAGAGAGAGACCAGGAAAGATGAAGAGGCAAGGATGCACTATTAGCGATGTGTAAAGCACAGCCAAACACAGGAGCAGGGAGATGTGTGAGGAGGGAATGAGAGTGTGTGGTTTGCACATGAACAGCAGCAAAAAGGACCCCCCCCCCCCATCTATGAGGGTATAACTGCTCCACATGTGTCAATGTCTTCCATCTGTGGGTCATTTCATTCTCCTTTTCCCCCCCATATTAGACTCAAATCCGACTTTATGAAAAGGGTTGTTTCAACAGCAGGCCCAGTCCGGCACACACAACTTAAAACCTGGAAGTGCACTGGAATTCACCGGAACAGAGTGAGCTTTGTGGATGCTTGGGGGGGCGAAGGGGCCACTGCCTGGATAGGACTGCCATTAAAAGCTTGAAGAGGAGGAGGCCGCTTATTTAACAGGGGGTGATAATTGGGCACCAGACCTTCCTCACACCTCCAGGGGCTCCTGTACTGCCTTAAGGGCCTGCAGCTGTGGGTGGGGGGGGCTGGGTGCTTTTTGCCCCCTCCTAATTACACTGACTGTTTTAGAATTGATATGGCCTGCAGAGCCTCATAAAGGGAGGCGGGACTGCAGGGCTCTCCTCATGACTGGCTAACAAACGGTTACGTATGCACACACACACACACACACACACACACACACACACATTTGTATTTCTAAACCTTGTGGGGACCTTCCTTTCATTTCTGTGGGCCCAACCCTAATCCTAACTCTGACAGCTCTAAACCTTACCCAGCCCTAACCTTAACCATAAGTAACCCAACAAGATACAAGACCTTCTGGTCTTTCAGTTTCTTGATTGCATTCACAGAATAAAATTGAGTTTTCCCTTGTGGAGACACAACAGATATCAGGTTTTATTACCTCCTGGGGACATTTTGTCCCCACAATGTAATATAAACATGGTACACACACAAACGAAGCTGTGTAGACTTCACATAAACTCTCATGTTTGAACCCACATTGCCAAATTGAAAAACATGCGAAACGAAGACTGATAAAACAAAACCTCTATCTCATTGATCTGCTTATTTGTAAAAATAAAAATATAACAAACAAAAAGAGGTGTCTGTGCATAGCCTCACAATATCGGTTTTTCAGGTTCTTCCGTCCTGTGAGCTGTGACCCGTCTCAGAGGCCAGCTCTGTCGTCAGGAATGTGGGGGGAAAAAAAAAAAAAAAATTCTGGTTTTGCAACCCTGAGACGCTTGGGCACTGTGTCGGCTGGGTGTTTCACACACCTGTACCGCATACCTGTACCGCTTCTGTGTCGGAGCGACGCGGTGACTGGCAACCCCCTATACAGAGCAGCATCAAGCCTAGAACAATAGCCTCCCTAAACCAAACCAGTGACTCTCGCGCATTCCACCTGATGCTTCATTCATCTCTGGCATCCTTGCACATCCTCCTCATAGAGCAGCGGACTCTGGAAGCCCCGCTCCCCCCCCTTCCGCCCAGGGCATCGGATTGCAATGGGCGAGGGTCCACGGCATTCGTAGCCAGGTACGTGTGCCTGCCTGCGGAGCCCTGCCCATTTAACCCTTCAGCACTTCCGAGTCCTATCCTTGTCGTGTCATATGTGAAAAGGCGGGGCGTCAGTCAGCAGTTTGGGGGGGGGGGCTAACAGTCTAAGCATCACAGTAACTGAGACATGTACAGGCGTGAAGACGTCCACATGCAGGGCCGGGAGTAGAGGAAAGGAAGCATGGGCTGGTGGTAGGGAGTGTGACAGGGCGCGTAACGCACTTCAGGCACGTGTCCTGGTAGGGGCGGGTTTTACAGCACCTTTGTCTCACTACCAGACCACTCCCTGTGCCAACACACACACAGTGAAAAACAAACAGAAACCGCACACGCTTAACACACTCAAAACTGCACATTCCAGTCCTTGTTGTGTTAGCCAGTCATTAACCGAGAGAGAATGTGAAGTAAAAAGGAAAGGTGTACAACCCTGGCAGTCGAGGTGACAGACTGGTGACAGGCTGGGGATGGGCAGCCGAACCCTGACACAGCACAGCAAACACGGAACTGTGTGTAGAAACAGACAGAGCCAGTGGCAGCAGCACCACGGCACTAATTAAACCTGAAGTGCAGCTCTGAGGGTAGACCTGGGGGTGGGTTTTGTCCCCTGTTGTCACTAGCTGTGACCCCCCTGCGCCAGGCACGTAGGTATCTGCTGATCAACACAGCGCCGCCAGGTATATGCTGGTACCTGTCTGACTGGGTCCTGGCTGCACTCCAGCGTGGCTCAGCTGAGCACATTCCACAGTTAAATGCATGCAGGCAGAGGTCAGGAGAGTACTGCTTGCATTGGCAGACCCACCCAACGCTGTTCTGTAGCCCATGCGAGGGCAGTGGGGGGCGGTAAGGGTGTCTCTCTGGGGGCAGTCTAGGACTGCTACTTGACCGTTGTGACGCTATCCCATAATGCCTCTACGGCTGCTGTCTCTCAGTTACCAGCAGACAAAATGGTTAAACAACAGAGGTTAACTGAGATAAGGCAGGTTGTGATATTTTTAGTGAGATGCCAAACTTTTTAAAACTTCTCAGGTACCTGTTAGCTAAACTGGCAGAGAACAGGAGCTAAAACAGAAGTGCTTACTGAGCATATCCGTTTTAAATTTAAAACGCAGTTTACAGCAGACATAAACAAATTGAATTACATCAGCGTCCAGCCCACTTCTACAATTGAAAGACATCTCAAAATGACAGCCGACTTGCTGTTCCCAGCCGTGGTTAGCGATCCACCATTTAAAACCCTTATTAACAGCTTCCAGCCCAACTTGTGACTCTGCCTGTCGTCATAAAAGCTGCAAATATGAAGCAACTGTCCGATCAGCGAACGAACGAAGTGACCCGTCCCATCCCTCAGTGCTTTAGAGCAAATAAAAAAAAAAAAAATTAAAAAATCAAATTCATCCATGACGTCCTGCCGGTGAAGAGACCTGCAGTTAGTGGAGTGGAAATCGGAGGGAGATGGATCGACCACTCCCCTCTACTGAGGGGAGACAACAGAGAAGTCATCTTTGTGGTACTTCAGAAGAATCCAAACCGACTACAGAGACACAGAGCCCAAATGTGACCATGTGGCTCTCAGATGGGAACTGTCCCTGCTGGTCCCGGTGTACACCCTGCTCTTTCTCTTCCTCGCTCATCTTGCAGAGGGCAGTGGGGACCACAGGAATGCTCGCTGTCTTTTAAAGCTTCAGCCCATTTTTCATCCCACATAAGTCATCTGTCTGCCTCACATTCAGTATGTGATGGGCCCAGGCCATGCTACGGGTTCTCCCATGTTTGGGGGGCTCCGGACAATGCGCGGGGTCTCCCATGTCAGGATGGCAGGCTCTGACTCTCCTGCAATGTACTGCCTCGGGAGCCAATGATGGTGTGACTCACTGGGATGCCAGACAACACCCGGCCTCATGGCTGAAAGCTCTCCAACTCTCGTTTCTCCTCATTCCTCGCACAGTGAGTCAGCCTGCCTCAGCGCACGAAGCCACACAGATTCTTCACATACAGGGTTCATATATACACTCCTCATTTTTCGAAGAACAGGCCGTCCATGTCACTCGTGCTTATAGTAAAGCAAGCGATGGGCTCCAGGGTTATCGTTCACGAAAACTAATGAAATAACAAAAGCTAAATGTGAAAAAACATTTTCATTAACTGAAATAAAACTAAACTGAAATTGAAAACAAAAAGTGAAAAATGAAATAAAAATAAGAACTCATGAAAAATGCAAAACTATTATAACCTTGTTGGGCGCCAGTGACTGCTGCAGTGAAGCGAGCGATGGTCTCCAGTGACCGCTGTACTGAAGCGAGCGATGGTCTCCAGTGACCGCTGTACTGAAGCGAGCGAGGCAGAGGTCACGGCCACAGAGTGGGATGGGAAACAGCACAGTGACAGTTGCAGCATGGCTGCAGGTTAATTTTTGTATTCCCCTAACAAATACCATCGCTGCACTCTTGTCAGTGGCCGAGCGGAAGGACCGGAAACCAAACATGCCGAGGGTCTCAACAGACACGCTTACTGCCCTCACTGTCACACATTTAACAGAACAGTGTTGGGTGGACCCAAAGGTATCATCCCATTTCTGTCCCTGAGGGAAGACTGCAACTTCAGAATTACAATTTCTCAAAACTTCCCAACTTCCTGGAGTTACCCCCATACCCCTGCTAACGATAAGGGCCCTCAAAGTAGTGCCTGAAGTCCTCCCTCGGACTTCAACCACGGCTTCTCGACTGCTAATGGAGCAGATTTTCTCCCTCAGTTTTCTTTTCTTATGAATGGGGAGAAAAAATAATTTCCTTTCATCCTTTCCTGGCTTCATCTCTCTTCTTTTGAGTCTTCTGCGCACCATGCTGCATTGGCGGTTATGCATTACTGACTTCCGCCTCACCGTCAGACGAACTCCGAATGAGATCCAGGGTGAGAAGGAAAAAAGTAAGGAAACAGACAAGCATTAATGGTAGAGCAAGTGATGTCAGGATGACGGTGCTCACCGGATCCCAGCTGAGGCGGGAGACCACCTACAGGCTGTCCGTAGACCTGCTATTCACGGCTCTGGTTCATCAACACAGGGGCTCCAATGTAAGGGAAACCCTCTGAGGAATCTCCCAGCAAAGGAGAACAAAAATGCTACAAGTCACTCGTACCAATTTGTCTGTAAGATTGAAGTACCAAGCAGAACGAATGTTAACAAAACAGGAGCATCTCAGCCAAACAATCTGCCCCCCCAACCATAAATGGACCAGTCCAATCTCTTTTACCAGATAGGACTCCATGATGGCATCTTACCAGGGTGTTGCACAACCCCCATGTTCATCTAAACCCTCCTGGCACCTCCCTTGTTTTTCCATCACCTCCCCCACAATGCTCCTCTCTCCATCTTCTTTCCCTCACCACTCAAAAATGATGCTGCTCACCTCACCTCGACCACATTTCCCACCCCCACACTCATGAGGATGACCCGTTCCAGGCTGGTTGATATCTTAGATAGGTTCTACAAGACTTGGGGGGAGGGGGGAAGGGGTAGTGACCCCATGAAGAAAGGCCATCTGTAGGCTGGTTAAACAGACCTGTGAGTATGTTAATATTGCAGCCCTAACATACCCTCATCCCCATTAGTGTTGGACATACCTCTGGCTTCCCCTCAGTGATCATATACTTCAGGGATGGGGAAAGGAGGATCACAAACCCTCTGCAGGGACGCTTGGTGTTAATTGAATGTCTGCCTGCCATTTCTCCTCAGCTTTCATACACCAAGAGCTGCGACCGAAGAGGCCCTCGGGAGGAAACGGCAAGACCGGGGACCTCAAGCCACACTGCTAACAAGGGAGCTTCCAAGACTGTGACTCTGTCAGATGACCCGCGCCGCTCGGTGTCCACTGGCGAAGGGATTCATAGGGAAGAAAAGCGGGGTGCTCCACAGTGAAGAGGATCACGACGTCAACGCTCACCACGCGGTGAGGAAAATGGCAGCGGACGTTAGCCGTTAATGTAGCCGAAGGTGGCGAGGCACGGTGAGGCACGGGGCTGAAACACGCACACATGCCAGCTGTTAAAGGAACAGAAACTGTCTCTGTCTTGCTGAAAAATGCCTCCATGCTGCCCTTTCAGCCCGGGGGGAGGATGTAAAGATGAACAGTCAGACTGAATGAGGGAGACACAGGAGTACAAAAAGGCTGGTCACTACCATGATTCATCTGAGCCGAGGCTGATAAAATCCACTCAGCTCCTCTCTGTACTCCCTCCCTCATCTTCTTGGATGAGATTCTCTCACAGGTGCCTTTGTGCTTGGCCAGTCAAGGCCGGCCAGTAATTCAACAACCCCCCCACCGGAGGGTCTGTTGTAAACGTGACTCCCAGTTGCCCAAAGCCAGGCGGGAGAGCAGTAGTGGGTGGGCCTCCCCCACTTGCTCGGCGGGATGCGCAGTTGTCAGGCATACACAGCGGGGCGGTTGTTTCACAGGCCTGCGTTTACAGGAGGGTTCTCGGGGCTTGATCCCCGACGACCGCAGGTGGAGAATGATCGAGGTACCAGCAGAAGAGCTGGCACAGTGCACAGCGACTCTGGATGCAAACCGTAATGGTTACTGAGTCGGTAGTGACAAATGTTTATGGGCTGGAGAGGCCGTAGGGTATCATAGGAGGCCAGATTCAGAGCTACTAAGAGAGAAACTGGTCCACGATCACTAAGTAGTACTGTGATCAGCCAGTACATACTAGACCTTAATAATAAAATGATTTTAACATTTTATGCCGTATTTTTGCTTACTGAAAAAATAAATCATTACACATACATGATTCAGATGTTCTCACCACACCATCTAATGTGTCCTTGATGCTTCCTTGCAGGCGTGTCAGGGGGTGGCGGTGGCAGCATGAAGCCCCTCCTCCCTCTCCCGCTCATCTCCCTCCTGCTCCTCCTCCCGTCCAGGGTGCCAGCGAGCGTCTGTCCACAGCAGTGCAGCTGCCCCAACCCCACCTACATCTTCTGCAGCCGCCGGCGGTCCTCGGTCATGCCCCGGGACCTGCCTGCCACTACCAGCAACCTCTACGTCTTCCAGAATGGCATTGAAAGCCTGGACCGGGAGGATTTTGCGGGACTGAACAATCTGGAAATGCTCGACCTGAGCCAGAACCTGCTGACGGAGGTTCCAGATGGTGCCTTCTCTCTGTTGCCCTCCTTGCACAACTTGGACCTGTCCTCCAACAAAATCACCCACATCTCCCAGGAAAGCTTCTCAGGGCTGCTTCTGCTGGAACGGCTCTACCTGTCCAACAACCAGATCCAGAGCATTCACCCAGCTGCTTTTGAGAATCTAGACAAGCTACTGGAGCTGAAGCTACAGGAGAACCAGCTCAAGGTGTTGCCTCCCTTGTACAAGCCCAGTTTGCTGCTCCTGGACCTCAGCTATAATCCTATCCAACCTCCAGACCCCACCGATCTCCAGACACCCAACCTGGAGACCCTGAAGCTGGCCGGCCTAGGACTGACCACTTTCAGCGAGGAGCTCATGGCAATCCTGAGTAACCTCCACAACCTGGACATTTCTGGTAACCAGCTGAGAACCGTGCCCCCAGCCGTGCGGGAGGCACAGGGCTTGACAAGGCTCAACCTATCCCGGAACCCGGTGAGCCAGCTGACGGTCCAGGACTTCCAAAATCTAGACATGCTGCAGCACCTGGATATCAGTAACCTCAACTTACAGGGCTTTCCGGAGGGCTTTGCCGAGCTCCTCCCCAAACTCGAGGTTTTAGCAGTGGCTGAAAACCCTTTCAACTGCCAGTGCTCGCTGGCTTGGTTCCCTGGCTGGCTACGAGGCAGGCAGCTGCAGCTCAGCAGAACGCAGGAGACGCGCTGCCACTTCCCACCACTGATCGCGGGAATGTTGCTAGAGAAGCTGGATTATGGTAACTTTGGCTGCCCCACCACCACCACCACCAGCACCACCACTACAACCACCACAGTCAGCAGCAGCACACCACAGCCGGAGCCGGTGACCACTCATCCTGGCACAACACGCGCCATCCCCGCACCACCAGCCAGCGATGGCCCCTCCATGAAGACCGAGGTCTACCCTCCTCCCTCTGCTCCGGCCTCCCCTAGCACCTTCGTGGAAGACGACCCTAGTTTACATTTCTGCCCATCCAAGATCTGCCTGAATGGCGGCACGTGCCAACTGGACCAACGCGGGAACCTGGAGTGCATCTGTCCGCATGGAACATCAGGGACCTACTGCGAGAACGCTGAAGACCCTCCACCTCCAATGGTCCCCCCGGTGACCCCCGCCTTGGAACCCCACATCAGCCCCCGTGAGGTCACCAGCACCACCATCTCACTGGACCTGCACCGCTACATAGAGCTGCGGCCATCCATCATGGGCATCCGGCTGACCTACACCAATCTCTCGGGGCCTGACCGGCGACCGCTGCACCTGAACGTACCCGCCTCCTACCGGGAGTACACCCTGCGTGGGCTCCGACCCAACTCCACCTACTCGGTGTGTGCCAGTCCCCTGGGGGACACCAGCGGCAGGGGCAGTATCTGCACAGAGGCACGAACCGCCAGCCAGCAGTACTCTACCCCAAAAGCCCGGCTGCATGGTGGCCAGCTCTCCACCACACTGGTGCCCGGCCTGATAGCCCTGGTGCTGGGTGTCATCTTGGTTGCAGTCGTAGGCACGGTGTGCTACCTGCGCAGGAAACGGGCCAAAGACCACACAGACTTCAGCTGCGAGCCATTGCCCCTGGAGCTTGACGGAGTCAAGGCCTGTTTGGACAATGGGACGTTGCCACAGAAGCAGCCAGAGGTCACGTCTTCTCCAGCTGCTGTGCAAAACAGCCTGGAGTACGAGATACCACTCATGCAGGTCTACTGCACGGCAAACAACAATCTGGCTACTTTAAAACCCTCCTATTTCTGACCTTCAGGAAATTTCAGGACTCCAGCCAAAAGGGGCAGTGATGGTCATCTTTTAACCCGTCTTGGCCAGTAGTACAAAGGCGCCAAGACACCGTGGTTGTAGAGCACTCAGAAGGGAGGGGAGGGAGGCTTGAAGCATTAGCCGCGACTGAAGAAACGTCACATGCAATCAGTGTTGACTCTAATGGACCGTATCAGGACGTCCCTGAAGTCCTTGCCTGTTCACATACACGTGCCACCTGCTCCTTGCGCTTACGTTCCGCAACCCTGCGGTCGTGTCGCCGGAGCTAATGTTTGGTAGCACCTTCTGGGAAAGCCTATGGATTCACACTGGTCCTCTGGGCAAGTGAGAGCACCAGAGGGGTGGAGTCAGCTGTAGAAGCTGGCAGCTGGCTCTCACCCACGTGCCAATCATGACTGACTCACCCTCGTTATGGGTGGAACCTGCCCTGGAGGCGGGTTCGCGGCTGGTCATACCATGGAAGCTGAATTATTTGACAGTGAAATAACAAACTGTTCAAAAGCACTTCAGCACTACCTAAAGGGCGCTGACCATAATCAACGCCAGGGGATCAGAATGAAGGGGTAAATAAAAAAAATAATAAAGATGTAGAATCTTGGACTTTGAACTTAAGGTAATCTGAAGGCAAAATTTTTGTGTATATTTGGATTATTTTGCCATTTCTTCGTAATCTTTCTCTTAAGATTTGACTGTTACCAGCCCTCTTTGCTTGTAACTAAAGGCAGACTAAACACCCGATTAGAATATTTGTCGATTAAAACCACATTGTGCTATAAAACATTTGTTGCACAAATAGTGTACTGTTTAGACGTATGACCCCCCCCCCAAAAAAGAAAAACCTCAGAAAACCTCCCAGAACCTGAAAATTACCATTAGAATTGTTAAATTGAGACTGCAGTGTTTCTTTGTTATGCTGTGAACCCAAAACACCTCATGATATTCTCAGGATAGCAGTGCCATAACAGGAAAAACAAACTATGTTAAAAACCCTCAAAGCCTTCATATATTTTTTTCTTCACTGAGAGTTCAGATGTTGTCCCCTAAATTGCAGCTTGTGTGTAGATTTTGGCCAGCAGACTAAGATAGCTGCAGACGAATTCCGTGAAGCAAGAGTTGGCTTATTTTTTCCCAGCATGCCCTTGTGCAGCAGCAACTGTTGCCTGGTAGGCTGAGGAGAGCACCATTCGCTTGCAGTTGACCGGCCCCCTGAAAACGCCATGCCCACATATATTTAATGTGCATTTATTCTCCCTTCACCGGTGGCAGAGGATTTCAGACATGTTGGGAAGAACCCCCAACCCAGCTGAGAGCCTAAGGTGGGGAATCCCAAGTGAGCAGAGGCCCTCAGACCAGCAGCTGGGTGACTGGTGTTAACAAAACTAGGATCCAAGAGCCAAAAAAGGTCAGCTCTCCTACCCAGTGCATTTCTAAACTCAGAGCAGAAGTCTGTAAACTAACTACAAATGGCCTTAAAATATAGCTAACCCAGTGCAGGGGCCACACATAACCCTGTGTTGCATAAATCATCAAATTTGAAATAAAAACGGCACACAAACACACCCACACACAGCTTAAGCCACAGCTGTAAGCACAATGGGAGTTCCTGAAGCTCTACAGATAGCACAATGTCTATTACTTTTGTGTGTATGTGTTGGGTCTGTGGGACACGCAGCCCGAGACGTCGACATGCCAAGCAGGATTTGCAGGATCCCTGAGCAGAAAGGTGATGGGGAAGAAAGACCTGACTGTAGGCCAGAGGTGGTTGTACAGGCTCCGGGCAGACATGGCTGGCCTCTGTGAGAAGACCCAGTACCACTCTAGCACTTGACCTGGGGTCGAGCACCTCCACTTCTCCCTCCCAATCCTCCCTTTAATCCGTAGCATAGAGAAACTGGGCCTCATACATTAAACAAATAAATGTCAAGAAGGAAGAGGAATCAAATACTGAAAAAATGCAGCTGACCTGGAATCTGTATCATCACAGCATGAGGGATTGAAAATATGTGAGATATTTTCAATAAGCTGATATTTTTCCCTGTTTATTTTGGGAAGCCGATTTATTTTCTTTCGTTGCTGCCTGGCTCCCTGTCTGTATCATTGTAGAGAAAGCATATGTATTTTGTAAAAAAGAACATGTCATTAAAAAAGTAATAAAAATGTGAAAAGGAACAGTAACGCCAGGTGTTTTTCTTTAATAACCCTCCTCTCCAGCCAGCAGAGCTGGGTGTGTTCACCCCCCCAGTCAGTACTTTAATCAAAACCCGTCTTACATTTTGCAATCTTATTTGACTCTACTGAAGTGCTCATCTTGTTCCAGGCCTCTACTTGCGATCAGTGATCTGCAGCCTCACGCTCATTTCTCTTTAAACTGTCCTCACAGACTTGTCACATCAGGTAGGATAAAAATTGCAGAAGATTCCACCCTTGTATCGTGATTAGTCTTAGGACCACCAAATGCCTAATGGGCTTGCCTTGAAAGACGCAGCCACGACTGCAGATATCGTCTCCACTTATTCTATTCGATTGCCTTACCCTGTTCTACCACATCACTGACTTATTAAAGTTCGACTGTCTCATCCAAAAGAACGGAGCACTTTATTTTGGACGCATGTGTACCTCTGACACAGTGCAACTGTTTACAGATGTGACTCCTGATACCCTCTCCATGAGCAGGAAAAACCTTTCCTTTGAGCAATGTTATCCGGCACAACGCCAGCGAAAACTACGAACCTCACTCCTGAATTTGCCCCAATTCTGTAAAAAAAAAAAAAAAAAAGTGATTAAATGCAACTACAAAAATAAAGATGGTTTCGTAAATACATTTCTCACATAATGCAAGGTAATAAGAAAAACTTTAATCCTCACTTTCTGAAAGAAATTTGCTGAACTAACTGGGAACACTGGAGCCAATAATCAGAAGAATATGCACCACATAAAAGTTATGACCATGAATTTATTTGACAGAAAACTATATCAGAGATAAGATCCAAGGCGTGCTGGCAGGTGTGCACAGCCACTGGCACGGCTGTGATGCATCTACTGCGCAGTTTTTTCTTTTTTTCCTACAAATATTCAGCGCTTTGACTCGTTTTTTTCTTGTCGAACTAGGCGAACCGGCCACGGTTGCTTAGAAGATCGAGCCATCCGCTTGTTTACAGGATCCCTTACCTATGAAGGTAATGGATGCACATCTGTAGGTAATTGGGAAACTCGTGTTAGGGATTATAAATACATCTTCAATGTGCGTTCGCTGCCCCGTAGGGATATCACGTGCAGGCGAGACATTAATCACCGCTCCTACGCCGAAGACATACAACTGTGTGTGTATCTTCTTACCTGAGGGATTTATTTCTGCCCTGTCATCTTTAAATCTGTATATTATGGGCTAGATGATGCAAAAATTTCCTTCCAATAAAACAGAGGTGATGTCAGCTCCACCCCCCCTTCCCGGCGCTAGATTTACTCAGACATAGAGTAAGTTCTCAGAGGTTAGGCTGAATTAGAAGGGCACCTAGGGTTTAAAAAAAAAAAAAAAAAAAAACACAATTGTATGACAATCGATGAGGAGCTAACAGTTCATTGTTAAATCTGAAATGTACTGTACGTAAAGGTGTTTCACTTTCATCTGCAGAATGCGGCAAGGTCAAAAAAAGAATGGTGTCTATGATGGGTCCACACAGTCGTAACCTTCAGATTAGATTAACGCACCGACCGCTCCACTATCTGCATGCTCAAACACTCCCCCATATCCTACAGTCAGGATGCTATAACACACTAGTCCTGCATGGACCTCCCTCCCAATCTCAACCCAAATATGAAAGGCCGCCCCTTGCCTTTGAACCCTTGACACTTTGGGAGTTCCTATCTCCCCTACACTGCAGTCCTGCCTTCTCATACTCCTCCAAACATTAGGAGCACTAAGGCAGCAAAGGCCCATCATGTCAATAGACCTTATTATCCCTGTTCTATGGTATAACATAGCTACACACCTGGGATTAAAAAAAAAAAAAAAAAAAAAAAAAAAAAAAAAAACCCTCTTTAACCGAAAAGGCCACAGAAAGTCTAAAAACCCTTTGTTTCCTTCCGCCGACTTAC
>JAACJT020022717.1:0-24479 GCA_009936485.2 Gymnarchus niloticus | reverse complement strand
GTTTACTGAAAGGGTGTACCGGCCCTGCTAACACACCGTTTACTGAAAGGGTGTACCGGCCCTGCTAACACACCGTTTACTGAAAGGGTGTACCGGCCCTGCTAACGAGCTGTTTACTGAAAGGGTGTACCGGCCCTGCTAGCATACTGTTTACTGAAAGGGTGTACCGGCCCTCCTAACGCACTGTTTACCAAAACTGAGTACTGACCCTGCTCAGCTGCTCTGTTTTAATGCAGGAGGCATGACTTTGTTTTGACAGCTCAACTGGATTATGATCACTTAATTATTCACAAATGTCAAGATGCCTTGTTAATTTCTTGTAGTTCATACATTAAAAAATGAAAAAGTAATTACTAAAATAATTACTTTGTTACCTTTATTTTTGATTTGTATTTTTTTTTCCATTTCATCACAGTTGGTATCGCTGCTACCTCCAGGGTTGGGGGTTCGAATCCTGACTCTGCTTTGTGTGCGTGGAGTTTGCATGTTCTCCCTGTGTCATGTGGGTTTCCTCCAGGCACGCTGGTTTTCTCCTGCTGTCCAAAGACGTCCAGTTAGGTAAACTGGTGTTGCTGAGTTGCCCATAGTTTCTGACTGTGTGGGACGTGACCTGGGTCCTGTCCAGGGTGTACTCTAGTCTTATGTTGGTGGCCTCTGTTTCATGGGGATGGCTACAGCCCCATGTGAACCAGACTGAAATAAGCAGTTAAAGCTGGGTGGAAGGATTTAAATTCTTTCTCGAGTGTGGCTGAAAGGTGTGATTCCTGCCAATTTAACTGCTTGTAGGGCCGAGGACGGGTGCCACTGAGCCCAGCGGTGGTTCATTGGCGGTGGAGTCACGGTCATGGAGCCGAGCCAAGTGAGATTCTCCTTTACTGGGAGATGAAGGGGTGTGTATCCACCCGCGGAGCACAACAGCGTGGACTGTGCTGCACACAGGAGGGTGGCGTGGTCCTCCTTAACAGCACAGTAAAGGGCTGCGGAAGCTAAAAAGTCGAGGTTCCTGATACACAGTGAGCTGAGGGCTCTCCCCGTGAAAACAGGCAGTTATTCAAAGGATGTATTTATATTTGGCGAAAGGTGCGCTGGAAGGGGAAGGATACCATGCAGCCCTGCAGGGCGCAGGTTGCATCAGAACGGAGTATCACTGCGGAGAAACGCCGTCACCACAAGTGACCATACCGTCCGCTTCAGCAGTGCGTACCCGAGCTCCCATCCCTGGCTGCGCACGTTCGCTGCGCGTGCAACTGCCAGCTCATCCCCTCGCAGTTTACGATTCACAGGGACCCTCAAATGCGGCTTGAGGGCGGTAGGCAACGGCAAACGGCGGCGCTGAAAGCGTTGCGTGAGGGGGTGTAGTAGAAGAATGGGGTCTGCTTACTGAGTCGGGGGTTCGGCCCCGCCACGGGCGAAAGATGGTCTACGTGGAGTCTTGGTGGAGTCGGCATGTCTGAAGAACAACTCTTCGCCCGTTTCAGCTTGACTGACTTCTCGTATCCATCTTGAGGTGCAGCTGTGCTCTGCATGCTAGTTGCTGTTGTAACAGGTGCAAAGTACAGTTTATCACAGTGTCAGATATTTGGAATGAAATATTGTCAATGTGGCATAGAGTAGCGTACAGTGTGTTGCCTCACATCTCCGGGGTTGAGGGTTCAAATCTGCTTTGTGTGCACTGAGTTTGCATATTTTCCTCATGTTGCATAGGTGTCCTCCTGCAGCCTTGTGCCCTGTGCTGCCCGGGATAGGGTTAGGGTGAACCCCAGCCTTGTGCCCTGTGCTGCCCGGGATAGGGTTAGGGTGAACCCCAGCCTTGTGCCCTGTGCTGCCCGGGATAGGGTTAGGGTGAACCCCAGCCTTGTGCCCTGTGCTGCCTGGGATTAGCTACATCACTCTCTGTGACCCTGACCAGGATAGGCAATTAGAAGATGAATGGAGATTATGAAACTAGTCATGTCATTTATACGAATTCCCTAGTTGGTGATATATGTGAGTATATCTGAACTTATTTGAAGGAATAACACCACCGGCTGCTATATTAACCCTGCTGTAGATTGTGTTCGACATGACCTGAGGTTTATCAGATCACACACACACACTGAAACCGTCTCCCTTCACCTTGGCAAACGTGTACAGAGACACACAAGCTGTGGAGTTCCACGAAATCCAAAATAAAATGGCTGCTATGAGAGGGCATTGTCTCACGGGCTCTTTGGTGTCCAGGACGCCTCTGTTATTTCCCTCGCGATAGCTCGATGAGGTTATCTTTCTTTTCACTAAGCTTGTCGGGTTTGCTTAAGAAAAGTGTCAGATTTAATAGATACGGCCAGATTAGTTTGACTTCCTCCCTCCTCACTATGCAGTGCAATCATCTCCCTGCCATCTTTACCTTCTCCAATGAGAGATGGATTTCTTGCTTTATTTCACATTTTCCACTTGTTCTCTCTCTCTCTTTCACACTCTTTATTTCTGTCCATCTGTTTCTCCCCCCAAAAGGGCTGTAGGCGTACACCATGTACTGTCCTAAGTACTCTTCAGATACTCTGAGAAAGGAATTCTGGGTAGAAAAGAACACAGTCCCCAAGAAGGATTGGATCCTCAGTGCTAACCCTCCCCTTCCGGAAATTTTATTCGAGGTGAATATCCAAGTTCGACCGAAGCGTGACCGGCGGGGATTAAGAGACGGGAGCCTCTCGGAGTCATACAAACCCCCCCCCAAATCGTTCCCTTTCCACCCAGCTGTCAGAACCATCACTCCAGGGATTGGCTGAAACTGTGACCACTTCTCCCAGAGCCGCAGAGGGAAATGGTGCCACGGGATTGTTTGTTGTTTGTTTGACACTGAGAGACAAGATGCAATCCACAGAACCGAAAGGAAACACAGGAGTCTGTTTTTCTGTGAAGGAGTTGCTCTGAAGATGGAGAACGACTGAATGGGAACTGTGAACTAAGGTTCTGGTGTTTTTTTTTTTTTTTTTACATTTGATATAATAATTAGTAGGTATACCCATTTTCATAAATCACAACTAAAATGGCATAATTACCGTGAGCACCTTTAATTCTGTGATCTCAGAGTAGCTTTTCACTAGAAGAAGGAAAATGTTCTCGTTGCTCTTGTTTAATGCATGATTAGAGAATTAGATTCACATTATCTATTCTAAAAAGATGATACGGGGGAGTAGCTGTTTCAGGGTAGCTTGGGAGTAAGAGTGCCCTCTGCAGGCTAAACTGACCCTATTCTCAGCAACAGATGCTTCTGTAGTGAAAGCTGATTTTAAAAAGGCAATCCCACCCAAATACTGCTGCTTAGCAGGACGCCAGGAGGGTCGTGATTAACACGCGAGCTCTCGTGAAACTGGTGTTTCACCATGAATCAGAGCATGAACTTCCAGAAGCAGCCGTTTTTTGGCCACCTGGTGGTGGCGCCGATTGCGGTCCTGGGCCTGAAGACCCCAGTCCAGGAAGGGATCTGTCTGCCATCTCACCCTTAAGAAATGGACCTCCTGTGACCCGAGCTGCTCAAGATGTGGTTAAAACATTAAAGGCAAAAGATTTCATAAAGGTCGTAATCCTTGTTTCTTTAATTAGGAATTGACTAACAATTGATTGTAACATTTTCACAGTAGAAGGTCTAAATTTCATTCCCCAGTAGAATAGTAACAGGGGTATTATGTACAAAAGCATTGCTTAGAACAAACGCTTAAATCTGATATTTGATATAATAAAACGCTCTGCTTGATATTCCACAGTCAAATGCATTAACAGTTTAACAGAATCATGGAGGGACCTGCACTGACTTCCACGCGAGCTAGAAATCTGCAGTCTGTGCTCGGCCACCTGTTTCTCCGGGACCTTCTTCTTTTTATCAGCAATTGCCGATCGGGATTGCCAGCTTAATCAATGCCCGGTGCGTTAACCGCGTTCCGAGGGCCGCAGCCCAGCTGCCTGGGGAAGTGTATGGGGACCGGCTGGTCGTCATCGTGAGTTTCAAGCCCATCTGTCATTGTAATTGGCAGCTGGAGGTAGGCATTGTATGACAGGCCAAAGTGGGGACAATATTTGCTCTTACTGTCTCAAAGCTGTTTTTCCCCCCTCACTCTTCGTCTTTCCTCCTCGTTTGTCTCCACATAATTGGCATCTGCAAATTGGTGGCATCATTAGTAATGTTCTGATCCCACACAGTTGCTCATGAAGAACGCCCCTGCCATACACAGAGGGTAATTCTCCTGTCTCTGGTTTAACTTCGTTTTTGGCAGCTGTGTATCGCGAGCGATCCGCAGTCACGGACGCCCGTTGCTGCCATTAACTGGATGCCGCTCTGAATCGGAGGCGTGTCTAACGTACGGCTTTTGGAAATCGCCCGCTGCCAGTGGCGGGATGGTGATTTCATTAGGAGTAACTGATGCGTTGAGCACCTCGAAATGGCACAGGTTATTTTAATTATGCTGTAAGTCATGCTACTTTAGGGCCTCATTCTGACAGGCCTTGGTTTCACTTGCTAAAGCGATTTCGATTGGGTACCTAATTAGATCAGCTTGCATAAACCTACAGGCCCCAGAACTGGACCGGACCCTCTATGTGGCAGCTCATGGTTCACTATGAGTCTCCATTTAGGTGAAACAGCCAGCTGTGGGTGCGTGTGTAGAAATGACAGTGTTTAAAATGCACAATTTCAGTTTTTATATGCGATTTCAATGTTTATGCAATTTCTTTTTAAAATGACATTTCTTTGTTCCAGCTAATCGTCAGTTGCACCTGCAGCCTGATTAGAGCTGAAACTGGCTGGCAAAAAGGGGAAGACATCAGTAGAGAAACTGCAATGTGACGTCTGGTCTTTATGCGCACGACAGAAAAAAAATGTGGTCAAACGCTCCTGAGCCATTTAAAGCATCGACCCTCTTGAGGTGCTTTAAGCCCTTTTCTTACTGCTGAGCTACCCATCAGTGTTCTCATCGTGCTGAATGCAGTTCTCCCACTCTTTGTTGTCAGACCTTTGCGGATCACCCAGAAGCCCCTTTGCTCCTCGCAGCCCCCTGGCCCACTCCCTCATTGGACTGTCCATTTCTGGAACCTCAGTCCGCTCTCCTCTTTTCCCCCTCACCTTATTTCTGCATCCTCGATATCTACCAATTCTTGTCAAACCTTACAAGCTCAGTTTCACCCCGTTTGCCCTCCGTTGCTCTATGGAGCAGACTTCCACATGCAGTCAGGGTATTTGAATGGTGTCCACGTGCTACTGTCCGAGGATGGTGCCTCCAGTGAAGCCCTGCTTGTGGAAAACTCGCTCCGTCCGCTTCATTGATAAAAACTTGATAGTGTTCCCTCAGTATGCTCTCGTGGGCCTGTTACTGCAATTACACTCATGAGTTTATGGAAATCTACAAGCTCAAATTCCTACATAAAGGTGGAGACTGCTGGTGCATTTCAGGGTGAGAAGACTCTGCATGTCAACAGAAATATTTTTTTCAAATGACAGGTAAACATCAACTCCTAACCCTCCAGATCAAATGAAGACCCGATGTGGCACTTCTTTGCTAGAGTTAAGTTTTTCTAACTCTTTTTCTTTGGCTCTCGCAGATATGAGCTTTTACGTGTACCTGCTAGAAGGATATAGTCATGCAGTACGATGGATTTCGTTTTTGTGAAAAATCAGCAGAAGATTGGAATTATGTAAATTAAATCTTCGATTTTTAAATCAGTTTACTCAAACGTTTCTGCGTCTGACCTCAAATCTTAGCACTGTAAACAAATCAGAGCACCAGGCCGACTTCAACATGGGTGTGTGGGGGGGTGTTTTTGGCAAGGTTTATATATAGTGTTATTCGGCAATAAAGGGAGGCTTTTAATGTTCGATCAGAGTGTACTTAAAAAGCAGAGTTGGCCTCGGCACCACTAAGCATCCAGGGATCTTGGCAACTGGCCCTTATACACTTAGCCTTGCTTCAGTTTTAGGAGTGAGTGACGTGGCTTATTCAAATTAGCAGGTGTGATGTAGGAAGCCCTGAACAAATTGGCACATCCTATTCAGATATAATTTACCTAATTATCATTAACAAAACTGCAATAACTGTGAGCCTCTGTCAAATTAATCTGATTTAACCAAACTCATTTTTAAAATCAGTTTTATAACTGTGTCCATTTTTGAATCACCTTATGTGTGCATAATATTTTACTGAGAAATTCGTCTGTTTTAGTTTGCGAATTGTGATGAGAGTCAGATACCACCTGGGTATATGAAGTTTAGCCGGATGCAAAATTAGAACACTAATATAATCTGTATTCAGTTGTTTTGTGACTTTTTACAACAAAGCAGATGAATTTAATAGATTTTTAAGTGATTATCAATTATGGTTAATTTTCCATCTTAATGGCTCTCTGTTCATCCAAGCCCAGCTTTCGCATTCTCTACACGTCACACTTGTTTTTCAGCGATAACACTAAGTGTTGCCTTCTTCCCGTTCCCCCATGAATGACTTCTGCCGCGTCTCGATTGTAAGCATTTGTAGACGGTAATCCTGCATTCCTCGGTTAGCTAAGGAATCCTCCTCCAAGTTTCCTCTCCATCTTCTCCCTGGCATCCCGTCTAAAGTCTCAGCTATGCTTCATCTGCTCAGCTTATCCTTCCATATGCTCCACACTTGCAATGTGCCACCTTGGTACCCAGCATCCAGCACCAACCCATTCACTCAGAAAGCCCTGCTGCCGCCATCCAAATGCTTTACCGGCATTTAAGTCTAGGGTTAAACCACACCGATTTAGTCTAACCTCCAGAGGCCTTAGGTAGTTAATATTCTGGATCACTCTGGCTCACTCTCTATCTTTAAGTCTAGGCTTAAACTACACTTATTTAGTCTAGCTTACAAAAACCTTAGGTAGTTAATATTCTGGCTCACTCCGGCTTACTCTTATTCTTTAAGTCTAGGCTTAAACCACACCTGTTTAGTCTAACTTACAGAGGTGTAGAGCTGGGTGGAGATCATTCCCATTGATTCTGGATTAACTGTGGGATTCCTCAGGCCTGTGTCCACACTCACCACGGCTCTTGCTGTTTTACTGCAATTATTCTAGTCTTCAATTGAAACTTTGCACTACACTTTTCTCTCTCCCCCCGCCCCCCAGTTCTGGGGTGTTCCTTTCGGAGGTCCGGGTTCAACAGACTATTTGTCTGCTGGCCTACCGTGTCCTCCCTCCTCGTCACCTGTCCATCTTAACTGGCTTGCCGTCATCTGAGCCACCGAACCTGCTCTTCAAATCGAACACCTGACTGCCTCCTCCAATAGGCTGATGTCCATCTGACTGTTCTACCTTATTGTTCTTCACATTGTATTAAAGAACTTAATGAACTTCTGCTGCCCATTGAAGGCTAGAGGAGGATGGGCTTCCCCCTTGAGTCTGGTTCCTCTGAAGGTTTCTTCCTCCTGAGAGAGTTTTTCCTTGCCCCTGTCACCTTTGGCTTACTCTCTGGCGACCCTCGGCCCGGGAGCACGTAAAGCGCTTTGTGACAATGGTCCTTGTTAAAGGCGCTATATAAATAACATTGAATTGAAAAGTTTATCCTGCAGCCTCTGCATTCCAAATGCTTTACTGGCATCTACATCAGTTCTCATCCTTCGTAACGTTGCTCTCCTTGTCATAAACTAGCATATTTTTCAATCCCCCTACTTGACATCTTCCCATTTCTGAATATGCATTTTCATCTCTGGCCGCGATTCCTAGAAGCATCTGCTTCATTTCCACACATTCGTAATTCTACGCATTGCTACAACGAACGTAGGCCTAGATGCACAAACCTTGTGCTGCTCACTCCTTATAAATAGAGGTCTTGTATCTTACAGCCCCAAGCTGGGCAAGTGAAATGTAAGGCGGACAGACACACAGATGGAGAACCACGCTGAGGACGTGCAGTGAGTCTTGCCGTAAACCTTGCAGCTTGCCATGGACCATATTTTTATCCTCAGCCTCAGTGATTCTTCATAGCGGAGTGCTGAAAGTCAGTCTTCCATGCCTTCCTGAGCATGACAAAACAATCATTCCCCCACCCAAAAAAAAAAAAAAAAAAAAAGTCACTCCACAAAGTGAAATAGACATTTTCCCGATGCGATGTGCCTCTCTGCCTTATCTCAGTGCCCTGTCATGCTGGACTCCCTTCCCATATTCGCACCTCACATTCCGCTTGAGATTCAAACCAACACCCCTCCTCATAAACAACCTTCCTTCATTCGTCAGTCTCGGCACACAGACCGAAGACCCCGTCCTCACAGGCTACCTCTGTGCTAGGGTGTGATATTTACAGACTGAAGGGGGCCGGCTGGAAAAGATCACGCCCAGTGTTCTGAACATATTTCCCTGGCAGCTAACTCCACAAAACAGACAATGATTTCCTTTAAGAGTCTGCCAGCCTGTAGGGCAACAGGATCCAGTCAGAACAAATATTTTTTAAAGGAGAAAAATAAAATGAGGTCATGCCTCCATTAAGTTGCAAGCTGAAATGCCACGTAAAAACGCCTAGAATAGTCCACCCAGCGAAGAAAGAAATACAGGAAATGGGACGCAAGCAAACCATACCTAGGAACCCCTCTGTGGCCTTCCTCTTCCTCGACCACACCTTCATTTTGTTCACAGCTGACCCTATTCAATTCCTAAACAGGCGATCAGTCCAATTGTGATCAGCTGCCTTTCGTTAGCTGTGGAGTCCGCAGTCACCGGGCTGATGATCAATTGTCATGTTGAGAAAACAATTCACGGCAAATCCAGAAAAATCCAGTTCTGTGCTGTTGCTCAAGAACAGGTGAGCGAGGCCTCATCCTGCTGTAATCGTAATTAAATAGGTCCTTTAGTGATGTGTACATGTGGTCCTTCGATTATTTCGTGTTCTTCGTCTTCTTTATTAGTTTTCCATCTGTTCCTTTGTTCAGGTTTCTTGTTTCCTACCTTGTGAAATGTACTTGCTTATCTCATCATTCTGTCAAGCCTACCCAGGTAATTGCTTTGGATCAGATCTATATGCTCATTAATAACAATTAAGTTGTTTGTTCTGTTTTTGTAGCTATTCTGTTCCTACTCCAGCTTGAAGCGGCAGTGAGTTTAATTGTGCTGAGTTTTGTGCAGTGCTTGTGGATTCGGGACGCTGAAGGCACTTTCTTAATTGACGGTAGATATAGGAGCGATGCTGGCAATGGCAAAAACGGTACTGAGCTGTCAGATATCATCGTGGAACAAAGATGCAAACTACCGATTTACCTCGGCTCACGTCGGGCTCAAGGATAACTTGAAGAATGACCACCTGGTAGAGCCTAACAGCTCCTTGCGTTATGCCTGTTCAGCTTGAAAGAAAGCTTACCGTTGTTACTGTGGGAACGTTTGCGATTGAATCCCAAGGCCCGTATCGATCTTCTTCCGGCGCTTATTCTCAGTAGGCGGGGGCTTAGCATCGTGTGACCAGTGGGGTCAAAAGTGCCGTGCAACGGGAGTCAAGGTGTCTACATTGCACCTTGGGAATTTCTTATTCCGGGCTCTGAAATCTTCATGCGTCTGTAAACATTTATCGGTGAAATTGCTCTTGATGAGGGTCATTATAACATATCCGTTCTCAGAATGGTGTGCCTAAATGCCTTGAAACAAACTGCCCGTTTTATTGTAAGTGGGCACATTGTGTGCGAACGAATGTATTTTTCATTTACTGTCATAAACTGAACTTAATATCCTTTAGCAAGCAGTCCAGCCAAAGAATTGATATGTGATAAACATTTGGTGTCTAAAACATTTAAATGTTTCATTCCTGCTAATTTATATTTTTATGGGTTGTGCTGGGGTCCCCCCCTTACATCTTGCTGAGAATTCCCCTCCCCTAGGTTGTCTCGCACCCAGGAACATCCCATAAGATAATCACAGCAAAAGACTGCATGCGTGGACCGTTACTGCTTACCCGCATCATGCATGCTTAATTAGCCGCTGTTCAGTTGCACACGCAAACGACCCACTTAACAATTTTTCTGCAGCATCACGTTTATAATGATGATGTGTGTTTGTCGTGGGATAAACCGCTGCCCAGAAACTCGTGTGGTTGATTTACCTGCCAGTTTGCCATCAAATTAGAACTTTGTGTTTTTCCCTCTTCTTTTTTTTTTCTGTTTTCTGGATGTAAAACCGATTCCTGGAGTAAAATGTTCATTTTGTCTGTGCTCTGTGCTGTTGAGTCTACTTAGTTATAACATGCAATCACCATTTAGGAATTCCTAATCCGCCTTTAAATAGGAGATTAAATGTGTTTGTTCAGTTATTTGTTCATACATCTTGCACAATTGAGTTTCCCGGTGAAAAACGTATCGCAACATAAAGCGAAGGTTTTATTTTTTTTGTCCTCTTGTAAAAGCTCTGCCTCACTGCGACTGACATGTCAGATTACACACAGCGGCATTGTGTCATGTTGTTATTTGATACGTCCCTGCCAAAGATACTGAAATGTCATTCCGGATTAGGCAACCTGGGCACTTGAAGAGCACTTAATCACTGGCCAGACACCACGTTAGCTTTCTGTTAGCCTTGCCTTATCTCTGCTGCCCCAGGGTTAAATGTCTGTTTAATTGGCTGCACGTGTTATCTTGTCTTCTGTAAATACCGACCCCCCCCCCCCAGTCCCGTCCTGTTCTGGCAGCTGCTGGAAAATCACAGCACAAATCCGATGAGTGCCTGATCTCTGAGGGTTTGCCGTCACACCTGAATGTCATCGCGAATGTGCCAGAACTGGCAGTAAAGATCCGTTGTTAGTTTTGTTTCACTTTTTTAATAACAGCAATTTTGGAGTGAAGGCTGTTGTGTTGTGTTGGTGAGTGTTTCCATGGATAACAGCACCCTGAGGGCCCAAAAAAAAAAAATCTGTGCAATGAGCTCCAGACCCCCCACCACCCACCATCTGCATTCTGGCTCTCCTCGCTACCATTGTTCTTTACTACTTTGGTTGTTTACCATTTAGGTAATGGGCGGGGCTTGGATCAGGTTTCTGCCTCGCCATTGGTTGCTGTGACACAACTGTAAACCTCAGTAGACATTTCTTAGTTTACAGTGTCTGTTTTTGCCAATTTTTTTAGCATTATTAATTTCATATTGTTGAGCTTCTCCTTTACTCCTGCTAGTTATTAATCTTCGCCTGAATTTTATTTGTAGTGTAAGCATCATGATAAAACAAACTGAAGCATTTATGGGGAACAATGTGACTTGACTAATTAGCCTTGTTAATCTCCTATTTACTAATATGATTATTTACAAGCTGTTAAAATTCATTGAATTGTTAGCATTTTGTTAATACATGTGCCCTGGAATGGAGTTAATTTTGCTCAGGTCAGTTCCAGAACCACACAGACACACACACACACACACACACACACACACACACACACACACACACAAACGTTGCATGTTGCGGCTTTGGTGACCATAACTTAAAATGCATAAAGCATGAAGTTAGTGGCTGAATGAGGTCAAGTGAATAATTAGATGTTGCAACGTGAAATACAGCAGGAATGCACGGCGTTGCAGGAAAACTCTTGAGGTTGTTAAGTTTCTTCAGATTCACTGTCGCTGCAGCATTTATGAATATCGTGCGACGCTGGGAACGATCACTAACAAGGCATGACACGGCTGTTCATCAGGGCTCGGTGGACAGCCTACTCCGTGACATGGTTTCATTCTTGATATGTTTAACTGAAAGACAGAAAGCTATTAATGCAACACGGCATTTCAGCCTAATGCTGTGTGTGTGTGTGTGTGTGTGGTTCTGGAACTGACCTGAGCAAAATTAACTCCATTCCAGGACACAAAATAGTTCTTTGCTGTGATTATTTGTATCTACAATGTGTTGCTTCTGTTTATGTTTGATATGGCTGCCTCAGTGGTTCAGATGACACCTCTCCTCCAAGGCTGTGGGTCTGATTCCTGCTCCCAGTGCTATTTGTGTGGAGTATGGTGACTGGTTGAGGGTGTCTCCTGCCTAGTGCCCTCTGTTTCCCAGGAGGGACTACAGTCTCACCGCAATCCTTTAGTGGAGACGTGGTTACAATGTAGCGTGGAAGGGTATAATTCTGCCCTGTTTGGGGTTAATTTTATTTTGTGGACACTTGTTTTGGCTCTTTTGTGTGATAATCGCAGTAGCAACTCGGGATTGGCTGGCTTGGCAAAGCCATTTATTGTAGCTGAGCAGGTGTTGTTATAAAGACCAAGGGCCTCGAATTTCTAGAAGGAGTGATTTCCCCAGGTAGCTAAGCTGGTGTCTAGCCATTGAGTGTTCAGTGAAGGTGATTAGCACCTCCGCACTTGCTGGGCATGAGCTGGATGGACAGGGTGTTGACCCACTGGATGAGACTTCGTTTGGGAAGGATAAATGACATTGTGCTGTAATTGTCATTGGCCACAGCTGGCTTTAAAGGCTTAGGGTCTGTCAGCTCCTGTCTGGATTTGAACAGGAATCCATTACTTAGAGGCTGGGGGCCACCACTTCTCTCCGAAATAAACTTTATCCTGAGTTAGCAAACCTGTCAGACTGCAAAGGAGAGCAGTATTCGGGGCGTGGGGTAAAAACTGGCAAGCACTTTACGATAAAATCTACAAGTTGTGAGGCACAAGATGTCCACGGATCAATCAAACTAATTCATTCACTGATCAGAACCTAACTACAGAACAATAAGCTTGTGTGTAAGAAGGAAAACAACCTTACTTCCCCTCTAATTAGACAGCCACTGACCGATGGTCTTGATCAGCGAAGGCCTCTTGTCGTTACATTGTCTCTCCTGAGGTATAGTCACACGGAGCAGATCTGATCACACACCAAGGCCGTATCGCTCTGCAGTCAGGCCACCAGCGATAATGTATTTCCTGTCTTCTTCTCTGAAATTGGACTTTGCTGAATTGTAAGATGCACATTGCAGCATTATTAATCACAGTAAGGCAAAAGGCTGGTAAGAATTTGATTAAGGATTAGACGAACATTTTGATGCTGGACTCAAACTTGTGTTTACTTCGGGAAGCCAGTCGTGATTCATACGGCTTTTATTGGCTTCTAAAAGTACCCGAGCAAACCAGTTGTCAATCATCAGCAGTGCTTTTCTGCCAGTGACAGACAACCCATTCTTCACTGCATGTTTTAAGGGAATCCTTACAGACTTGGACTGAATTTAGGAGGCAGTGTGGGCAAAATGGAGCTTCAGGTAGGAAACCTCGTGAGATGTACTTTCATTAAGTTGAACTGATAGTTACCAGCATTTTCATCATATCTGTCAATCCATTTCCTCAGTCCTGAATCTTCACTTGGAAAATGTCATCGCTGTGAGCGTATTATGAGAGCACCAGCACCGTCGATAGACACCAGAAGGCAGAGTGTATCATAGCAGTCATTTCCTCATCAGAGTTCGAGATCCACTTAAGGTGGAGGCATCTTGTTGGGCTGAGAACAATTACGAAGGCTTTTCCGGGCCTGCTTAGCCGTGGGACACCTGGAGCTGGGACCCCGTTTTGTCATCCACCCCTTTCTGTCACTCTGGATAGGCGGGGCATGGATGGGGAAGGCAGGGGTATAGGGGGATATGTTTGATTTCCAATTGCCAACATTTCTTTGATATTGATTGTTAGAGTCATTGGCAATAAGTGGAAATGGGAATCGACTGGTAAGAAAAACAGCCTTGCGTATGGAGTTGGAGCTTCTCTATGCAGAATCGCTCCACATCAGCTAAACGCTCAGACTCAGACCAAGAAATACGATGGCCAAGCACACCTCAGCGTTAACTGGAGTGAACTGCAGTCCTGTTATCCATTTCTAGACTTGAGAAGGTTGTCTGAGTGTGGCAGAAAGCAAGTCCTGTGGAAAATCCATTTGTCAGAGTTAAGGATATTCTGTATTGGGGTGTGAGGTGATCAAGGCCTTGGGGGGAGCGGGGGGGCGTTGTCAGAAAGCGCTGACGTGTACGTAGAAAATTTAAACGAGATGTCATGGCTGCTAAAAGGCAGACTCGTATGATTGAGGCCTTGAGCACTTAATCTGGGCCATGGGCCTTTGCTAAATTCTCAGGCGAAAATGTCATCAAGCAATGCTTGGACTTTACCGTCTGTACTAAACAGATGTAGAGTGCAGTAAATGTAATCTGTTTGTGTAATACAGCTGTAACGCCACCTAGATTTATTTATCTACATCTGAGAAAAACTCGGGTATGAAGGGTCTCCCGATTAGTGACCGGCTAAAGCCAGCCTCGTCACCGGAGTGTAGCGAAACACGTGGGTGAAACGTGTCACGTTAATTTAATTTCTGTTTCCACACACGGTCGGACGTTTCGCTTGCAGTGTTGATCGTGGATATTGAAGTCGTCTTGTTGTACTCACTCTGCCACTCTGCGGACATCCTTCTTCCAGCATTTGGCTCTTCATATTTCACACGTAAGTGACCTGACATCTACTACTGAGTCCACTTGATAACGTGAAAAATCTTTCCGAGCGCTTTTGCTGAATGTGGAGTGCTATTCTTCACTTGCTGTACCTCAGGTTATGAACACGTTCTAAACACGTATATTTTCCCTACGCACCCTGCTTATCTTCCCCGACTCGAGCTGCTCGTAGGAAGCCATTGCTGCCCTCGTTTGCATGCATGCCCCAGCTCTCTGCTGTCACCTGGTGTTTGGATGTGATTGAAGACACAGTCTTGAGCTGTCTTACTTTTCAAGATTCCAAAATCCGTCTCAGTTTCTGAAATCCCAGAATATATGAACAAAGAGGTGCGTAAATGCCACCAGAAACGCGTACCTCGGGCTGCAGAATGGGGGACAATGCCGGGGGCGCTGGCTCCTCTGTGTTTACACAAGTCCGACTCGTCCTCTTCCACGCCCTGCAGTTGTAGAGCGATGTGCCGTCATTCCTGATTGGCTACCTCCATATGAGAGCTCCCGCAGAAATTGAATATCACTGTATAAATGTGTGAGTTTTCCTTTAATTGGCACTATTTTTCTTTTTTTCTTTTTTTTTTCCGTCCTCTAGATGTGGCATGTTAGGCGTGCCAACACAGCAGGCGAGATGACGTTATGGACTGGAGATTTCACTGTTCAATTAACCTGCCACACATCAGCAATACTGGGCTTTAAATCAGATCCTCTCTTGTTCTACACCAAGGGGACAGGGGCACTGCTCCAGATACCCGGGGAAGAGATGTGACGCTCACGGGAGATCAGAAAGAGACATCAACGCTAAGAAACGAGTCACAGCGTGTATCTGGATTACCTTTCTTTGGGTCTTCTGAACTGCTCTCAATAGTGTTCATCTCCGCTAAGTCATGTATTAAAAGCCCATCGTGACCCTGAGGGCTATGGACAGCAGCCAGCCCTGCTCTCAGAGGACGAGGTTTTAAGGTTTGCATGGCCTGCATTGGTTTTCCTCAGGGTCTTTCACACTTAGTCAGAGGATTCGGGGAGGCCCTGGGTTTGTGCCTTGCTTGCACCCGCACATAATTCCAAGGAGTCCCACAAGGGTGGGAGAGGTTCTTCAAGCATCTGAATACCAGTCTGGCTGACAGACTGCATTGACATCGTTCCGGCCTCCTTCTAAGTGGCCCATGTGCATCGCTTTTGAGAAAGCACGTTGTGCTTGCCACGATGAGAAGCCCAGGTTGCTACCCTGAATCTCGCTTACTCCGTCGTTCTGTGCCGCTGTCAAGAACTCTTACAGAGATGGGACTTATTTAACGACTTTCTAGTGTTGTTTTTCGTTAGTTGTGGGTTTCTTGAGATCCTTCTTACCAAAGCAAGAAAAACCCAATTGCACAGTGAGTTTAGCTTGCCAGCACAACTTGTCCGGCTTACAGTTTTGCTTTGTGTTGCTGCTCATTTATGGGAGATATTCAGCTTAAAGGCTCTGTATGTATACCGCAGCACTGTGCGTCAGCTGGGAGCTGAACCGACCGCCGTTAGGGTAGAATTCAGCCCAGTTTCATTCTGCATTACACAACAGGCAGATAACAACAACAACAACAACAGCAAGAGCGGCACTCGAACAGAACATTTCCAAGACTTGCTAAGTCCTTGGAATAAGATTGAGAAAACCAAGTTTTTAATGTTTTGCCTTCTATCTACTGATGTATGAATTAACTTTTATTTTGAGCTTTACTAGTAAAGGTAGCTTGCTCCTTATAATGTGGATTCATAACAGAAGGTCATCAGAAGTCAGCTCTAAAACCATAAAAACAAATTGACTGAGTGAGTTTTGGAAATTTGCTCTTCAATTTTTAGTGTCAGTTTAATCCATATGAAGACCAACAACTGTTTTGGGATCAAAGGGTGATGGGAACTTGACCCTATCCTGCCCCGAGCCTTCATCCTTCTGGTCAGCCTCATCTGCATCATCTACTGTCAACTGACACAGTGTCCAACCTCGACAGATGGAGCTGTCTGTTTTCTCTGGGATGGTGCATTGCACGAGGTGCAGGCCTGGCTGCAAGCACACCCTGGCCCCAGATCAGTTTTGTGTTTTGTCTTCGAGTTCAGAAAGTTGGCTGTTAAGGACTGAGGATGTGTTATCAAGAGTCAGGCGCCTCAGAATCCATTATTATATCGACCATCATGAGGGGGATGGTCATTTGACAAAAATCTCAACCTGCCCATGTTGTGATTATTAGTCTTTTATTATAGACTGGTGTTCAGTCTTTCCCAGAGCAATAGGAGTTTCCCAACTCCGGTAGCCTGCCTATTTTCCTCGCTCTTACCTCTGAGGGCATGGAAGCTACAAATGCCTGTTCCTTTCATTACCCTAAGAATCCAGTGCCACCCTGCAGAGACCACCATCTGTGTTCATGGGAGCTACAGAGCAAGCAGGAGCACCTGACTTCTAACTACAGCACTGGGTACATGGATACACTCTAGATGGGACGCCAGTCTATTTAAAGGCACATACAGTCTCATACTGCCAGCAATTAAAAGATGCCAGTTAGCCTAAGGGCATCCCTGGATGCAGAGTACCTGGAGGAAACCTGTTCAATTCTGGGGGGCATGCAAACAGACCCACAGAGGGGAGGGGGGATTTGAGCTCTTGGAGGTATGAAGTAACAGTACTACTTATGGAGCCGCTGTGCCCCCCCCCCCCCAAAAAAAAATAAAATAAAATAAAATAAATAAATAAATAAAAAAATCAAACCATGTATCCAGGATCATTCCAACAGCAAAACAGCAAACACACAGGATAAAAAGGCTATACCAGTAGCTGGTTTATCACTCTTTTACTTAGGTTCTACAAAGGACATTAAAAGAGTTAGTTTCAACTTTCAAGGTGATGTTTAAAACAATTAGTGGTGGATCAGTGTTCTTTAATGATCCTGATTAACATAGCCTACCATTGTAACTTGCATAAACAGTAATCTAACAGTAGTTAATGGAATAGTCTTTGAATATTGACTTTTATACGCCTGCTTCAGTTCGTTGATTCGGTGGTGTTTTAAGAAAGCTGATATCTTCCACGTGCATGAATTCTGCAGGTCAAAGTCTCTCGTTCTCCATCCGACTAACGGCCACTCCGCTCGTCACCGTGTCTCTTAGATGCCGTGTTCCCCTAAGGTGTAAAGACTGGTCAAGGAGGGAGAGTAGATGAATGATCAGTTCACACTGATCACTGAATCGGTGGTGTTTTTTCATTACGTTTGGTGGTTTTGAATTTAGTTAAGTACCTTGTTTAACTGCATCACAGTTATGGTCCTCCGGAGACCATCTGGAAGTCTTCTTTAACCACTCGGGTAAACCTTTGCATTACATGTATTTGTACATGTATTTTACATGTACTTTTAGCAGTCTTGTGTCCAAATTCTGCTTAATGTGGAAGCCGACAGGCCAAACTACATTATGAGCGAACTGCAGATGCAAATGAATGCATTTCAGTTGACCGTCTTCAGACTTTTCTGGCCTGCAGCACACGGTCGTGCATGAATCAGGAGCTAATCACCATGCAAAACGCCTATGCATTATTCCTGCTGTCCATGCCTAGTTTGTGCCATAAAATGTACATTTCGGTAACTGGGATTCAAAACAGCAGATGGAGAGCGAATCAGTGGTGTTTTTAAGGTTGTGTTCACTGAGGTTGAGGGCGACTTAGCCGTGATGCATGCTGGGATATAGAATCTATTATCCCTTCCAAGGATATTTCCCGTAAATAAACACATGTGACCCCCTTTCATTGCTGGATCTGAAAAACAGCCTGTCACCAAATCGACATGTATGTGAATAAGCTGAATATAAATCAAATAGTAAACATTAATCGTCCAGTTTTATCCTCCCAGATATGAGCCTGTGAGAAGCTGTGGCAAAGAGATAATTAATCTGTTTTAACTTATTATTGGTGTGATTATTTGTGTGGAGGCTCAGTGGCTGGCAGCTCGAGGGTTTGGGGTTTGAATCCCCTCTGTGTGGGTGGAGTTCTCCCCTGTCCTGTGCGAATCCTCTGGGTACTTCAGTCTTCTTCCACAGTAGAGAGACAAGGCTAATAATCTTTAAATTGCCCATTTAAGGGGTTGTGTCCTGTGATGGACTGGAATCCTTTTCAGTGAGCAGCCCAGCTTAGTGCCCTGTGCTACCTGGGATAGGCCCCAGGCAACACTGTCCCAGTTAAGTGGTCAGAAGATGGATGGCTCGATTTATTATTAACTAATTTTCTATCTTCTAAATAACCGTAAAAGGCATTAAATGACCATACATATCAAATGCAACATGGTTAGTAACTAATGCAATACCCAGCAAACACACAGAAGCTGCTGAGTTATCCAGAGTGAAAATAAAGGCATTTAACTACCGAATGTATCAGAATGGCAGAGCACAGACCCATTAATGGAACATTTTAATGATACCGCCAAAATGTTTTTGTTCTATTCTGGTCTGGGGGAAAAAGGTCGGTGAAACTTAATGCATTTTCCAGAGTCGACCAATTAAGGAACACAGCATGTAAAAGGTTTACTCTCTGCCTTGTAGAGTTGTCTTTTTGTTTCCTTTGTTTTGCTTCCTGTGTTTCCTGGAAGACGGGAGTCACCCATTTTCCCCCCGCTGTTGTCACAGAATTGGGTTGGAATTCAAATTTGGGAAGTGAATGAAATCAGATGATAACCTCTTAGATAATCCATCACAAAACATGGCATGCATCCGTTCTGAAAAGGATTGTTTTCCCCAGTCTCTCACGTTTTCCCAGTTTTGGGAGCACAGTGCTGTCACCACTGAGGCGTATGGAAGGGGAAATTTTGGAGCCTGCAGGGAGGGTCTGTCTAGGATTTATTTAACTCCCATAACTCCTGAATTGTGTGTGATAAAACCTCCAAAGCTTTTGTTTCGACCATGGATAAGTACCCCAGCTTTATCAAATCTGGGCTTGTGTGTTCTTCGCTGGGGTCTGGGGACATTTCCTAAATGCATTTGTAATTTTTGATTAAAAAATAGGCATAATAAATTTGTTGATGATGATACATCGTACCATAAATGGCTATGTGCTTACAGTAAGCATTCAACACACCCACTAAAAATCTCTGGGTTAAAGGATTTGTGCCAATGCATAGACACTTAATCATTTAATATTAGGCGTGGTCTTAAGACACATCGACGTTCCGATGCTTGATGAAAGGTCAAAGGCACAAAAAGAGATTAAAGTTATCAAAACTTCATCGATGCCTCGGAATTCGTATGGCTTGAAGTGTTCGATCATGTGATACCTACACTGCCGATAATTTCGGCACAGAAATATTGCGGCCTTCCCAAGGTTTGCCCCGGCTCTAAAGATGTGGGAGTTTAACTAACGAGAACGCTTCCCACACAGGTTTGTCGAGGAGGCTGGAGAGCTCCACCTGCGGGGTGACCTGCTGTCTAATATTTCGCAGGCAGACCATAACGTCGCAACCCTGCTTGACAATTTGATAGGCCATCTGAAGAAGAACCACGGCTTGCCATATGTGAGTGTGGGATGGGCTCAGGACCCTGCTATCTGTGTTTACTGCTGTTTATTGGTTATGCATAAATTAATGTTCATGGAAATTGGAGTTTCTGGGGAGAAGCGAAACAAATCAGCTGGCTGAAAGATCAAATGCCTTTATATCTTCTTGAAAGAAAGTCCCTCAAAAAAATGTGAATAATCTTCACCTGTCATCAGAACATATGGTACAGGGGATTCAGTCATGCTCCGGGCTTGTAGCAAACAAGGAGGAATTTATTAAACGGAGAATGGGTAGGCAGCCATCCATTTCTTTGGTGTGTGTAGAGAACACCGTGACACGTGTCTGACAGAGTCGATCGATTTCACCAGAGCCTGACCCCGTAGGCCACTGAGATGACTGGAGACTTGTAGCGACGTGGCCGGACCCCGTGTTCGCGTGCACGGTGTACGGCGTGCTGATTACACACCGATTGTGCAGTATGCAACCTGGGAAACGTGCCTGTTTCCACTGTGTCAATGACATTAGTCTCAGAGAAAAAGTGGCGTGAGGACACACCCGAGGAATGGAGGAGCGTGTGCGTATCGTCAGCCCGACCCAGTAAGGATATCGCCATGTGGCTCGAGGATTGCTGGGAGCCGGTCCTGTGTGACCTGCCTGAAGTGACCTTTGCTCGATGTTGACCTTACTGGGTTGACATTCACGTAGCACGCTGACTCCTCCTTGCCTTCTCCATTATTCAGACCTGCAGATGGGTAGCATAACCGAATGTTTCTGGATGCTTCCTCCATGGGTCTGTTTTGAGTTTAATCTGACCCTGCGTTCAACGTTGCGCAAGCGTGAGAGAAGAATGTTAGCGGTCATTTTTAAACTGTTGTCGAGAGACCACCCAGGCTGCCCTTTCTGTTATCCAGAGGACCGTCTGGACAGTGTGCAGAATTTACTTACCGAATTGATCATTTTGACGAGTGCCATGGAAGGTTATGTCATCTGGCAGTGGGCTCACTCACCCTTTAAAGCTACGTCTCTCACCGACGCCCTTCGCTGTTCCCTTCGAGGCCCCGACTCCCATTTCCTCCTCTTCCCTTGCGTTTTTCGGTGTTCTTTGAATGCCCCAGCCCCTGTAATCGACTCCCTTCCAGATCGATAACAGTTCTTGAGGCCCCCGGTGGGCACCAGTCCTAGCTGGTTGCCTATAGTCCACCCACGACTTTTTTGGCTGCCGATGGTTGCACGGTAATCTCTTTTAATTCAACCTCATGACCTCCTCCTTCCAATGTTTGCATGTTTTTTTTTCCCTTTGTTTATGATCTTTGCTGCTCCAAGCCTATCAAAAACAAAAAAGATTCCAGCATGTAGTAGCGAGTCTCAAACTTTCTCATTAAAATGCTCACGCACTTTTGCGGTGTTGCTTGTCAAAATCCGCGACTATTGAATCTCCTACTCATCCCCCCATCCAGTTCTCGCACCCTCGCCTGCAGTACATCACACACCCCTCCCGAGGCAAGAAGATTATAATTTACACCCCTTTTTAAGTGGGCCCCCTCCTCTCTGCGTCTGGAGGCCATAATAGATTTTTAGATGTGTAACGTTCCCTAACTCTGAACTATCGACTGAGTTTTTCAGGTTCCCAGATGGTGAGCCATGGAGGGAAGGGGCTGTGGTCATTCTTTACCCATTGGTGCTGGCAGGAATGTTGTGGTTATTTCTAGTGATAACTGCCAATGTGTCGGTGACACAATTTATCTGTCTTGGCTTGAGTTGTATTACACCGTCCGCCCCGCCCGACGATAAAATATTTCCCTCCGATAACAGATAGCCTAAGCATCTCCTCAGTGGAAAAGCAGAAATACGACGGCTTGGCAGCTTATTAGGCGACCTTGCGGGGAACGCTCTTATCTGGAGATACCCCATAATGCCGTGCTACCGGATCCACGTTTGATTCATTGTGTGAGAGGCAATGAGCAACAGAGGACGAACCCTCGAGTGGACTGAATGACACTCCGCACATTGTGATCCGAGGGCCCGATTAGTTGCGTCACTTAAACGTAGATAAACGATGATTCGGACAAAGTCGGGCGGGCTCAGCGTTGACCTCTTTGGTGCAGTGAGTACACGTGTGTAAGAAGAACACTGTCCTATTGTCGTTCTCAACGAGGATGCTGTAATTTCACATGATAACAGTGGCAAAGTGCCACCCATTTTCTGGGAAAGCAACATTTATGCACACGGACATGAGTAAACACACGTGTGACGTGTGCATGAGGATGCATAGACGCGTACCTTCAAATGGGGACACACCTGGCAGCGAAAGTGTGTAGGTGCAGGTTGACACATGCTTGCCTACTCCTGGGCTTTTACACGTCTGCCCACGTACCCTCGTAGCTCGACTAGCCTGGCCTGATTTATTCTGCATGTTCAGGCTCCAGGCAGTCTGGCTTCATGTCATGGCTGCTGTGATTGGAGGAAAGCAAAACCCCTCCCTTTCTCCATCCCTCTGACTCTAAACTGTGGCGTCTCTGCGTGTGTGTGTGTGTGTGTGGGGGGGGTGGTAATTACCAGCTGTGCTTCAAGCAGCCCGCCAGGAGGCATGAATTATTGAGATGAGGTGGAAGAGACGGGGGACTAGTTTAGCACGGTGCCCCTGTCTCAGAGCTGGCCGCCTGGTCTTCGACCGCCGCAGGTGTATCGGAATCGTGATAGGGACCCGAAATCCTGGGCGGGAGGACGCCATGGTGTGGAATTCTCATTATCCGTTTAATAACAGTTCAAATTATGGAGGCTGCCTTATCCTTACAAAATCTCACCATGGTAGTGGCTTGTGATGTGAGTAACATCCACATTTAGAGCATAAAATTTAAGGTGCCTTGTCCTTCCCCTGGTGTTGTTTCTAATATGAAGGTGGGAAAAATATCAACATTTTGATGCCTGTTTATAGGAGGTCACTGTAATTAGGTTTGCGATCAATGAGCATGACCTGTTGTCTTTGTGTCAGTATTTCTGGTTTTCGGCTCTAAATCACTTTTTTTTGTGATTACCGTCCAACGATCCGTCTGCTTGACTTAACCGCGCTTTTGTCTGTGAGGGTTCTAGCAAAACAAGAGCTGTTTTGCGTATTGGGAACAGATTAGGATGTATTCCTCATGCAGAAACGTCGGACGTGGCTAATTCAGGCCCTCTGAAAAGCTGTTTAGACTGTAGCCTATATGTCACCTAAGTCACTTGTACCCTTATGTGTGTGTGTGAAAGCTGTCAGGTGTGGTTCCTCCAAAGGAATAATGTCTTCCTCCTGAATTACCATTGTATTAGGGCCTCCTGGAGCATTGAATAGTTAGAGATAAGCGAGGGGTGACAGATGACGGAGTTGCCTTAGTGCCGAGAGATTGAACATCCCCCTTACACAAAGCTGGAATGGCTAGCATGCTGCTGCGTTCATGTCGGGGGCGGGACCACCTATATGATGGTGGGCTTCCAGAGCGCTAATTGAGTGCTGTTTTTCCGTCATGTCCCTGGAAATAGTTCAGCGTTCGGGTGTGCACTTTCAATGATCTGAAAAAAGGCCACATTCACAGGCGGAATGAGGCCATTTGTGTATGTGGCTTCCGTAAGCGAAAAGGCTGTGTGTGTGTGTGTGTGTGTGTGTGTGTGTGTGTGTGTTTGTGTACATGTTCTTCCTAACCCCCACTTGGATCATAACCTCGTGGGCATCCATTATGCGCTCTATGCATCCTTGTCTGCGACAGTAACTTGTATCTGTGTGTAAGAAATAGCAGGCGTGCGTGTGTGCGAGCGCAGGTCGGTGGGTGTGTCCGCACGCTTGACTTATGTCGCGTCTCTGAAGATGTTATTTTCCCAGCGGTGAGATGCTGAAATTAGTGGCTCGTCACTGTGTTTCCGGATGAAGCACTCATGGTCTTTGATAATTACTGTATTTACTCAAATTTAGCTCTTTGTTCCACCAGCTCCGCTAGTGAAAACATACTCCTGGTTGAGTATAGGTGTAACACCGTCGCTGTTTTTCACAAACGGCACTGGAGAGCAACAGCGTTGCAGTTGTAAAGCAGCGCATTTCATGTGGTTTAGAGGAGCGACGGTTAGCATACATTCCCTCTGATTTGTGTCTCTCACAAGCTACAGTGCTGCCTTGTGCTGTACCTCCTTGCTTGGCGCTGTCCTGCCACTTATTTTAGAAAGAGAGGCTGGAAACTAAACACAAAATTAAACATAAAAAAAAATAAACTCTTTGAAATGCAAATGTAAATAGGATTAGGGTGTCTCTCTGTGAAGCTTTGTCAAATTTGCAGTTTTCAATCCTGCCCGTCCCTGTAGACGTGGCAACAGTTAGGTGGAGTTTGGCTAACAAAGACCATTTTTGTTACAGCTTAGAGAACAAATGTGAGTTACAGAATGTTCTTGTCCAACATGGCACATCTCTGTCTGTTTGAGCAGTTATGACTCTCACAGAGGCCAACCAAGATTTGCTGAAATCGACCCCCCCCCCCCCCCCCCCCCTCCCCCCCCCCCCCCCCCCCCCCCCCCCCTCACCATTCCCCCCCCCCTCCCC
>JAACJT020022716.1:44038-82894 GCA_009936485.2 Gymnarchus niloticus | reverse complement strand
GTGGGGGGGGGGGGGGGGGGGGGGGGGGGGGGGGGGGGGGGGGGGGGGGGGGGGGGGGTCGGGTCGGGGCTTGGCATGACGGGCATGACACTGCCATAATATTGTGGAAAGATGACCACAATGAAAGGCAAATATTGTAAAGGTACTGAACAGCATACAGATTATATCATACAAGACAACAACAGAGAAGTAACTTTCAGTGCTCAAACTTGAGTTGTGATCACTCTGCAAAGGCGAAGGGGGGCAGGAAAGGAATTTAACCAGTTAGATATTGCTGAGCCCTTGTGCCAAAGTGTTACCTAAAATAGACTCCAGGCTTCCTTGCGATCCAAGACTGGGTACATGGTAGAAAGGTGGATGGATATTGCTGTGTACACAATCCGCCCATGGTAATTGCCAGAGGGCAGCTGTTTGTTTATATTTTAAGTGTGAAAATTCAAAGAGTTCTGAGCCATTTCAAGTTCAGTACAAATGAACACACATACAAATAATTCCTGAACAGCCCTGACCAAGAAATGGATGGTGTCAACATGCAGACTTGACGATTGCTGGTTAATGTACAAAGAGGAGTTATCTTGTATTCACTTACGAAAGCGGAACTTACACCATATCCTCCAAGTCCATAATCCAAGAGGGTGGTTGGCCAATGATTTGGGGATACTGTCCATCATTATATTAGGATTCTTTAACAAATACTCTCCATCCCATAGTGTATTAATCCTTCTTTAAACCCCCTCCAACTTCAGTATACTAAGTTTAATTTAGTTCAGTTATCAGAAGACCGGACTGTGGTAGACTAACCCATATACAGAATTAAACTTTCAGATTGCAAGGCCCACATCTAACATATGATATTATGGGATGCTCAATAGTTATTGGGAGGAATAAGAAGCTAGTAGGATCTAAATTACTGTGGATGCCTGTCTACTTACCACTTGAACATTTTTTTTCTTCTGGTCCTCTTTTTGTACATTATTCAGACTTTACTTCTAAAAGTACCATACAGTTAATAAAACACTAAATTTAATGTGCGAAACTTAAGTTCTACAATACTGTGCAACAGCCTTAGGCAGGCAATGACGATTATGTTTAAATCATGTTCATGTAAAACTATGACTTCAGGTTGGTCAAAGTGTGTCAGTTTACATATTTTTAAATATCTCTTAATTTCACCCCAGAATATACAGTTGTTATCCAACATACCCATGTACTTAAAGAAATCAAGTAGGAGTGCACCTTGTCTGACTAATTAAGACCTCATAATGTTAATTAGCTAGTTAAGTGTAGAAGTTAACTAAGCTGGTGGTGAAAATTAAGAAATACATGGAATGGCTGAGGTTCTTTCAAGGAGAGGTTTGGGAACCAAAATTATGTCGTTTGAACCATTCAACCAGATATCAGTAATATTTTAGAGAACAGAACAAATTATTTTTACTAGTTTTTCTATTACTCCTTATTCATATATATTCTAATGTTAAATTGTTTTTTTTTTTTTTTTTTTTTTTTGTCTGAGCAAAAATACAATTACTGCCCAGATAAACGGCCTTAAACATTTTATTGAACTGCCGAAGACTTTTGCACAGTACTGTATTTGGATAACATTAATTACAAGACGCTTGCACAAAAGTCTGGTAAATGTTTTATTGGGCGGTGGGAGGGGAGCTTCACTTGGATCGGGCATAAAGGGCAGCTGCTGAATTCTCCATATAGGGTAATGTTGCGCGGAAGCGATCCCATTTGTTCTATTTCTCTAAACACAAAACTCTTAAAATTAATCTTGTTTTGATTAAACATTTAGGAATACGCATTCTTGTTAACTACACTTGTAGCATCAACTCACGGTAAAGTGGTATGGTCTGGGAAGTACAGATTAGACTGTGCCAGATTTTAATTAATTAAATTAAGGTAATAATTAAGGTTGTTCATTTTCTCCACAAACGAACCGGACACCCCTGATCGTGATCTGTCCTATGCATCCGATGTCAACTCAGAACTCTACCCAATTCACAAAACAGAAAAAAAAACTATACATGATCCTGCGGTAGACGGAAATCATATTTAATGCGTAATTATTCGATCATACTAGACACGAAGCACTGGCGATTCTCTAAAAGGAATTGCAGTCCTCGCTGTCGTAAAAGCCATATTTAAATGCCAGTTTTATCTTGTGTCCCCAAGCACACATAAGCACCCTTAGGAGCTCCTTAGCTCATATCGCAATAGGCAGAACTTCCACCTTCAGAGAAACAATTTTTTTTGACAGCCGCGCTCACGTGATCGCAATTGCTAATTTACATGTTGATTTATGTTTAACTCACAGAGGGTATGAATCGAGGCTGAAAGGAGGTTTTCTTCTCATTCTTTTCTTTCATCCTTCCAGTTTTTTCTTCTGTGCTTCCCCACTCTTTCCTCAAACAGTCTCCCCCACTTTATCTGAAGAGTCCAGCTTTTAGAGGGCGGAACATGAATATGAAAGGCAGGCATGTAGCTATCATCTGTGCAGTGGGGGTCATTTCAATTCTCATAGTGGGCCTAGCGGTGGGCCTCTCTGGCTCAGACTCCTGCCTCCCCTCAGAGGACGGAACCACAGCACCGCTGACTCCTGGCATTGACCGTGGGCCATGCCGGGCCTCCAACAACACAAATGGAGATTGGAGCAACTTTCGGCTGCCGCACTACGTGGTGCCAGAACATTATGACCTCCATGTGGAACCTGACCTGGTTGCGGACACCTACAATGGGACCGTCTCTGTGACTGTGCGTGTCACCAGTCCTACTCGCCATCTGTGGCTCCACATACGTGAAACGTTTGTCAGCTCCCTCCCCAAGCTGCAGAAGGCCGGGAAGGCCGGCCTGACCGATGTGGCTCTGAGGGGCTGTTTTGAGTACAAACCCCACGAGTATGTGGTAGTGGAGGCAGTGGAGATGCTGCCGGTCACCGGGCCGGACGAGTATTATGTGCTGACACTGGACTTCCAAGGCTGGCTTAATGGCTCGCTGGTGGGCTTCTACGGGACCACCTACCAAGAGAATGGGGTGATGAAGTAAGTGCCATTTGTCATACCCTTTAGGACAGCAGAAGAACTGTCACCCAGTATAGTGTCTGAGGAACTGGATTCAAGGTATATGACAATGTAGGCTAATTTATTTAAGACGCCGTACATGCTCATTTTTAATGATGCATTTATTTTTAATAACCAGTGTGGTTATGGCTTGATGGACTTCATTAGCAATGTAATGAAGAGGCAAGTTAAATCATATCACTTAACCATGTGAGTGATTTAAATTACAAGTCATATTCCAGTCAGTTTAATGTTCACCTTTAGTGTCAACTGGATTAACAAGAAGATAAAATATTCATGTCAATGTTTTTATTTGATGGGCTAAAAAGTAGACTTTTCCTGGGATGATTATTATGAATCGGTTCAGATAAAGTAACTTTAACCCATGATTGTCTGCATTATTTTAACTTACCCACAGCATCATGATGTAATGAGGTTCTCAAGGTACACATCCAGAGTGTCAGACGCTCGTGCGAGCGAACTGTCGAGTAGTACACTTCTCCCATTTATCCTTGCTTGAGCCGGGTAGAGTCTTTTTAGGGGCATGCAAAGAAGTGATTTGAGAATCTCATAGGTATATAAGCATGACCTATAATATAATGGATGGAATGTTATGGGCAATACTGGTTATTAATCTGTGGTATAATTCCTCAGTGGATAGCACTGCAATCTCACACCTGCAGGGCTAGGAGTTAGATCACCGCCCCTAACTCTGCACCCGTGTGTATAGAGTTTTCTCCATGTATATGCAAGGGTTACCTCTGCCTCTTCCCAGTTTCTTCCATAGTCAAAAACATGCATTAAGAGGTCGGAATTGTCCACAGTGTAGGATTGTGTACTAATGAGGAGTTTTGTGTGCCTAAGAACATTAATGAATCAACAAGGAACTCTTAAATGCTAAAGAAAAATTTTAATGTACTTTGTTTTTTTCCCAATTTTAGTGGTTTAAATGATTGGTATATGATTAATGATCTGATCAGTGAGTGTTTTAAGAAAGCGCCATGATTAAAATGTGGTCTTGGAAGATATTGTATTATTGTCTGGCTAGCAAGGATTTACAAGAAGACATCTATCATTATTACTTGATATAATAACAGTCCAGCATATTTCACAGTCATGTGTAATGAAGTGACACAAGGTAGGATCAAGGTATGGATTCTAGCTGCCTGTACAACAGGTTTAGAGCAGAAATCACGGTCAGTAGACAGGCAAAAGGTCATTGAAGCTGAGCAATTTACAAAGACATAAACATCCAAATCGTTAACCAAAGTTGTAGTTGGACAACAGTCTGAACATCCAAAAAGCTAAAGGAGCAAAAAGTCCCTCTTTTTTTTCCCTGCGTTATGTCCCGCGATAGCGCAGGAGCCGCTTGTCGATGCGACAATGAAGGGATCCAACCGACGTGTCTCTCCGCCTGACGCTGAACACACACACACGCATGCACAAACAAACAATGGACAATTTTGTAGTTCAGCCAGTTAGCCTAGAACACGTCTTTGGACTGCGGAGGAAACTTGCCAGGCACGGGGAGAACATGCGAATGCATAAAAGAGTAAACAGTGACAGTACCAATCCAAAACCACAAAACCGGAAACAAGAATCGGGTAGAGTAAGCAGGGGTCATACACAATAATCAGAACAGGACTGGAAACAAGCGCTCAGTAGGGTGTAAACACTTAATAACAGAGAAGTAACTGCTAATGTTGGGCTCAAACAGCTTAAACAGCGATCAAAATGTCCACGTTTTAGGGAAGGGGAACCAGGCGGTTGGGCGTAGCTAGCTGGCTGCGGGCATGACATCATAATAATTCTGCAGTATACGTCGTTCTGGGGTTCCAGGAAATCAAATTGTGCGTGACTGCAAGTCTCGTGATAGCTGTACATGGCACACAGGCTCAGTGAGTTGAAGTACAGTGTTCGAGTGACTTTAACGCTGACGCCTGTCTTATGACACATGTTAATACACACAGCAGCTAATGAATCTCTCTGCTTTGGGCTACACCATTTGGACACCCTTACTAATTTTCTTGTGTACTTCCTGAAGTCACACTCATCTGAGTCCTGCTGTATACACTTAACTCCGGTGCCAGCTTTCAAGGAAAGAAATATGAATTGTTTATTATTATTTTTTATTATAAAAGAACCAAACAAAGTTTTTTCTCATTATTCTGGATATTGAGGTCAGCCACCAAAATAAAGTAATAGGTGAGAATTATGAAAAAGAACATGAAACAAACTCCCGTTTGCAGAAAAATCGCTGCCACCGACCATGAGCCGACAGACGCCCGCAAGTCCTTCCCCTGCTTTGACGAGCCAAACAAAAAGGCCACGTTCAAAATCTCGATCACGCACGACCAGGCTTATGGAGCCCTCTCCAACATGCCGATTGAGGTACTGTCTGCTCAGTTAAACATAATAAGAGTGTGAAAGAAAAAATAGGTTTATTACTGATTCTACATTGTCTGTAAAAGTCTAAAGCAGACAGTGACTGCAAGATTTGGCCAATGACTTTTCAGTTTCAAACACAAAAGGCTCTCACAAAGTGCTGAAGCTTGATAAACTTAAGCTAAGTAAACTACAGGGTAAACCCAGGCAATACTGGAGCTGGAGTCTTTGTTATCAGTTAACAGTCTCATTAGTCCAAATCCACCGAATCTATTGGAGTCGGCTTATTTAGGAGCGAGAATTGTTAAAGGCTTAAATGTAATCAATCTTCAGAGGCTGCCTCCCCTTGTAAGGCCAACAATAAAGATGCATTGATATGCCCTCCTTTCCCATTTTCTTCTTCTTCTCAGAAAGTAGAGGAAGCCCCAGGCAAGAAGATGAAGTCATCCTTTCAAAAATCAGTACCCATGAGCACCTATCTGGTCTGCTTTGCTGTACACCAGTTTCATTTTGTTGAAAGAATTTCTTCTCGTGGAATCCCAGTAAGTTCTTTTTTTTGTCTCTTTCCCAGACACAATGAAAATGCCTAAAAGGAGTAATGAAGATTTTTGTTTTTCTTGGGTGTACTTGAATTGTGTGGACTGTATTCATTTGCAAATGTACAAAGTGTGACTTTTCTAGTGTCTTGATTCCACATGAGAGCCATGGGGAGAAGATGTACCATGATAGTATAACCCCTTTCTCTGGCTTGTGAACTGAACGTGAGGTAGCAAGTTAAAAAGAATGAATATGGAAAACAAATTAATCAATGCCTTACCCAATATGACAGTGATGTCAAGATCATTACTATCTTTAAGACTGTATAAATCTGCTATCTTTAAGACTCATTTTCAGTGATATAATATCCATCCATCCATCCATCCATTTATCTTCTGGCTAGCAGTAGTTCAGGATACTCCCACTCACTGCAGTTTTTGAAGCCTCATTCAGCACCAGCGTTGATTGGTTAGTTCAGGATGCTCCCATCCATCATCTATTTTGAAGCCTTATTCAGCACCAGCATTGATTGGTTAGTTCAGGATACTGCAACCCACCACAGGTTTTGAAGAATCATTCCGCATCAACATTGATTGGTTGGTTCAGGATGCTCCCACCCAGTATGAGTTTTGAAGCCTCGTTTGTCCCATCACTAAGTTTAAACTTGATAAACTTGTTACAAGACTTTTGTTCTTCAACTATTTGCAGAACAGAAGTAAATGATTTAGTTTACGTTTGTGGTTTTTGCCTGCAGTTAGTGACACAGAGACAATACATGCCAAAATTCCCTGTGGAATTGCCGTCAGGAAATGTACATTTACATAAACCAGTTATGTATCAGAAATGAATTGCATTAACTTTCCTCTGTATTTTCTCTTGTTCTTATTAGACCTTAGTCTCTATTATATTTTGCGTTCAGGGTGAACTGTAGATATATTATGCCAGAATAACTTTAAATGCACGAAAAATAAGGTTAAATATAATATCTAAAAAGCTTTAATAGTTCAAATATACGTAAGATCTTGGTTGTCAATATTTTGACATGGTATAAAAATAATACCAGCTGAGGCTTGTAGTGAGTCACACCAAAATCCAATCATTTAAGCAGATTTATGCAGTTGTGAACATGGAAACAGTTCTGCGCTCATTGCAATGTTTGAACTTTATCTTTCTTTCCTTTCAGTTGCGCATCTACGCCCAGCCTTTGCAAATTCATACAGCAGAATACGCTGCAAACGTTACCAAGATAGTATTTGACTACTTTGAGAGCTACTTCAACATGAATTACTCCATCCCCAAACTAGGTAATGATCGTTAACCTCCACCTTGCCTCGTCTTAATTTTCGACCCTGTCATGCATGAATTTTGACTGCCCGAAATCATTATCCATATATTAGATAATGGGATTTAAATAGCTGTACACTGTAGTAAGCACCATACGTGAAAGGGTTAAGCAGACACTGTAATCTTTCCTCTTCCACATCCACTTTATCTGGACAGAGTTTTCACAGCACTTGCATCTCATATTTCTGGTTTCGCTGTAAGCAACTTCATTTGGTTTTGCGTTGACATATTTGGAATCAAGCAAATACTTGAAAGAAGGTTGTGTACTGTATGTTTCATCAGTTTGCTATGGGATTCCGTGACCAGTTGGGGGATGTAATTGATATTCTGGGAACATGGGATAAGTATTGTGGCTACTTCTCACAGACAAGATTGCCATCCCAGACTTTGGCACAGGAGCCATGGAGAACTGGGGACTCATCACCTACAGGGAGACAAACCTGTTGTATGATGAGAAACAGTCATCCTCGTACAACAAGCAGCGTGTAGCCAGTGTAATCTCTCATGAACTGGTACATCAGGTGAGCACCATAATGCCAGTAATACACCGGGGGGGGGCTAGAAAGCCCTAAAACGTTCCGTTGACAATATTTTCAACAGCTGTTTGAATGATTACTGGATCCAGTTTTTGTATGGTACCATTTCGGTTAAGGATAGCATCTCATTGCATAGGCGGACAGTTTAAGTCTGTTCTAGATCTCTTGAAGATGAAAATATGTATCTGTATATCTTGAGAAAACAAAAATTGTTGCTTTGAGTTTGAACACCGCAAAACATTCATGTTAACAAAACTACAGAAATGTTAGGAGCAGATCTTTACATGGCAATGGATATTGGGATTCCTCACTAGCGCTTGGCATGAAGCAAGATGACAAGAAAGACATTTTAACTCCCAGGGAGCAAAGGTCCATTCATCCTGTCAACACTTTGTTTTATTACACTTCTGTTTAAACTTTGACCATTTTATAAGAGCCATGCAAGTGTGAATTGCTTTTAAATAAAGAATAGTACACTCTGTACGTATTTGCATTCATCCACATTTAGGAAGGGATTCTTTTGCTTATACAGAAATGTAAAGATGCATATTAATCCAAGTAAAAAAAGAAATTTCAATTTTCAAACATTTAAAAGCAGGAAGCTAATTTGTGAAAGATTATCTTTAATATCCTGTTAAGATAGGTTACTGCTAAGAACATTAAGAAACTCCTTTATGTTGAGATTACGGGTCTCTATGATGATAAAAACATTTACTGCTGCAACTGACAAACTGTGGTTAATAACTGTCCAAGGCTGAAGTGGGGTTAGATTTCTGCTCACTTTTCAGAGATGTACAGTAAAGTGTTGATCTGCCAAATTTTGATAAAATTCTCATTTAGTTATTTCAGCTAAAGTTTGACACATTTGGACCAAGCCTTAAAAAAACACTTGTGTCCGAAGGAGCATTTTTTCAGAATCCGTGACCTTTACAGAAATAAAAATTACACTTTAATTAGAAAACTTAATGGCCCTTTTGACTTTGGACACCTTGTGATTCTTCACATTCCAACAAAGAGAGTAATTTGAGCATTTTATCTGTGGTCTTTCCATGCCAGTCAAGCAGGCTTTATTGTCGTACCATCCATATACAGTAGAGTGGCATGAGATAGCATTCCTGTTATGGTCGTGTCAGGTGGGATCCATTCACGGAGGCAGAAGGCCGAGGGAGAAGAGATAAGGAAGCATAAAGGGGCTTTACTGGAGTTCACAGGGAATAGGGAACCAGGAGGGAACCAGGGTCCGACACTGGAACAGGATCAGAAGAGCCACGGGGACGGGTGGGGAGGTATGACTACAGGGAGACAGGAATGCCGGAGAGAGGTCACAGACTTAGACAGGAGTTCAATGAGGAGCTGACGGCCAGCAGAAGAGGATGCAGGGCGACCTCTGGTGGCGAGTGTGGGATATGGCGTGACAGTTCCCCCAGGACCACGGTCCAACATAGAGCCAGAAAGTGACACAAGGACAAAATGGAATTTCTCTGATGTAAAACTACTAACACATATAGTAGTTCACGACATGAGCGGTGGAGTGTCGAACATAAGACTACGAACACCCTTAATCGTGAAGCTAGTCACTTATTTCCTTGTTGAGATTATTGTACCAGCTCTGGTATCAGTACAATCTCATTTGACATAATCTGAATTTGCATCTAGCTCGATATATAATCCCCTGTTGATCTTTTTCCTTCAGTGTGCCTAGTTAATTTTATTATTATTATTATTATTATTATTATTAATTTATTAAGTGAATTTTCACAGAGCACTCTGGAATAAAGGCATGGTGCTTTTGTATTGTTTTATTGAAGTAAAACAAAGAAATGTAATTCAGCATTAATTTATCATAGACCAGTGGAGCATCGTGCAGTACGTGCTACATGTTTCTTTTCATGTTAGCTCTAATTTCTGCAAAATGCTCATCTTTGGTACCACATGGAAATGCCTTTGCATGTGTATAACATGCACAAATATATAAAAAGAAGAAACGACTATTACAAGAAAGATTAAGCAAATCAAATATTTTTGTTTCTGCAACATGTGCGGGTCATATTCATTTGTTGAAATCGTTCTTGTTCCAGCTGGGGAGCTGAGAACCTGAATATTATGTTGCTCTGCTAAAGGACCAAACTCATCCTTTGTAACGATGTGCCATATGTGGTTGAGTGGGGGCCTTGATAAAATGTTCAAATCCAAAATACCGCCTACCCATGCAAGAGTTTAGGAGATACTTCAACAGTGAGCTATTGCCTTTTATCTGCTGTAAGTCATCAGTGAATATTTGAAATGTCACTCCTCCCAAAGTACACATCTGCCGTGGCTTGGCAACATTGTCACGTATGTGTCGATTAACCTATCGTGTTGTCACGCACATGCAGTGGTTTGGCAACATTGTCACGATGGACTGGTGGGATGACCTCTGGCTCAATGAAGGCTTCGCCACTTTCTTTGAGTATGTTGGCGTGAATGAAGCAGAACCGACATGGAAAATGGTGAGGCTTTGCATGGCTGTGTCAGAATTGCATGACGGTATTGCGGCAGGCGCGAGCGACTGTGTCTGAAAACACGTCTCTCTCGGGCAGCGCGAGATAATGCTAATCGAAGACGCGCTACCTGTCATGGTGGACGATGCGCTTCTCTCATCTCACCCAATCATTGTGGAGGTGGCGAGTCCTGCTGAGATAACATCCGTCTTTGATGGCATATCGTACAGCAAGGTAAAGCAACTATCCAAAAATTACAACATTAACAACTACGAAGGCAACAATTCTTTTGACCACAGCCCAAATAATTGTTATTGCAATCATCTTGGATGTCAAAAAATGCTTTACTTTCAAATATGTCTTATTTTACATTTTAAATAAAATGACTTTTCCTGCCTATAGGGGGCTTCGATTTTGAGGATGCTGGAAGATTTAATGGGCCAAGATATTTTCAGGGTTGGATGTCAGGTAAACAAATCTTTAAACAGTATTTCTTTATATAAAGGTTGACTGAATGTTTGAGTCCATGCCATTTGTTATTGGAAGCTATGGTTTCAACAGCAACTATTACTAAAGACAGTTTTTTAAGTATCAAAAATGTGGGTGGAAAACGAATTTCCATGTAAAATGTGTTGTTTTTTAAAGGTACAGAATAAAGATTTACCTTTCAAATTTTAACCTATTTGTTTTCCTCTTCTTCAGCAATATCTAAAGGACTTCAAGTTTAGCAATGCCAAAACATTGGACTTCTGGGCTTCCTTAACAAAGGTATACCTTAGCCAGCTGCTGCAGTGAGTGTCAGCCTAATTATAATATATAATATCACACAAGAACGTATGCATTGCTTTGGCTGTGCAGGTGAGCAAATTGTCTGTAGAAGACATCATGAACACGTGGACCAAGCAAATGGGCTACCCTGTGGTGGACGTGTCCACAATTGGAGTACAAACCGTATTGAGACAAAAGCGATTTCTGCTGGATCCCACTGCAGATCCTTCCCAGCCCCCTGTCCCACTCAGGTGAGCAGACGTACAAATCAGTAGGGTTCCCCTTGTTGACTCCAACCTGCAGCTCTGCAGTTTCTGTACTGCAACACAACTGCTTTAATTCAGAGGACATGACTCGCATCATTTAATTATACCTCCCATGTTGTGTGAATAAAACACCATATCTTCAGTTATTTTAACTGGATGTCTAGCAACAAATAATTGAAGCGGAATCCCTCTTCTGCAAATCACATCAATATCAAGTTTTGGGTTGCTAATCTTTATAGTTCAGATTTGATTATTTTAAATTCTGATTCAATTTGCCAATCACAATTCCATTACAAACCTAAAATTGTTCGTGTGGTTACTGTTTTCATTTGAAGTTTTCTTAGGTGTCAAACTGTTTTTCATAAACAACCTTTTATACAAGTCTATTATTGAATTCAATTCTGGCTTTCTCACCAACACAACAAATTTGACTTGATTTTATCTTGTTATAGGTGAAATAGCTAGTGAACCAGAGAGGGTCAAAAAAAAAAAAAACACTTCACGCTGACCCAGGCCAAGACACTGACATATATGGGAGGACACAGGTGCAACACTTGAGGGCAATCAGGGCATGATCATCATCAATTACTAAACGTGATAGGAAACACGAAACCCCAGTCAGTACTCAGGGGATTGGGAGTGCTGGAACCCTGGTGCTGATATTGCAATTGGAAGATCCTACCCACTATGGATTGAGAGTTCATATTTCTCCCATTGCTAGTTTAACCCCTGCTGTGTCTCACACATGGTTAAATAAGACTCATTTCTTTGCAGCTACAAATGGACCATCCCTATCAAATGGCAAGTTCAAAACAGTAACCAGTATAATATGTTCAATAGGACAGATTCAGGTAAGAGCAAAGTATTATTTCCCCATGTGTAAAAATAATTCTATATTGATTTTGCTTTTTTAATGTAATCAGGCCAATTTTGCATAGTCTATTCTGGATGTGGCCCTGCAAAGGCTTGGCACCCCATCCAGAGTATACCCCTGCCTTGTGCCATAAGCTACCTGGGATAGGCTCCAGGCCCCTCGTGACCCTGCACAAGATAAGGCTGATCAAGTTGTTGTGTTTCTCTATTCAGAATTAATTCTACCTGACTATACAAGTGCGGATGGACTGTCAAAACTAAACGTAGACCACATGGGCTTCTATAGAGTCAACTATGGTTCTACCACATGGGATGAATTGAGTCAACGTCTCACCTCAAACCATTCGGTAATTGAATTCTATCGTTCTTACTTGGAGTAACACCAACTCTGTTATTACTACCCTAGCATTTATCATGCTATCAGCACCAACTCAAAATGTTTGATTTCATTCATATTTTAAAGGAATTTACGTCAGAGGACAGGTGTGGATACATGGACGACATTTTTGCTCTGGCTCGGTAAGGCTTATAATTGCAAATACATGATACCATATATTACTTCTAGCTACTGTCTACGCAGTAATGATTTTTGCCAATGGGAGTAGGCATAATTTGCATGAGTACAAAGATTGAAAAAAATTTCTCGATTTGTTGATGGGTTTTTTCACTGCTGCTCTGAACCAGGGCAGACGTGGTGGACTATGGTGTCGCTTTCAATTTGACTAAATACCTGAGTGCTGAAAAGGATTACATCGTTTGGGTTAGAGTGGCTTCCTCAATCTCATACTTGCAGAACATGCTAATGGATGATGTTGCTCTCTACCCCAAATTCCAGGTGAGGGTTTGTGACAAACAGTCATATCTGCCATATTCAAGTGTGTTTCTTCATTGAGTGCTGCAATATGGTGTGAGTTTGCTCTTTTTAAGCAACCCATCGTTTGATACAGTGGTGCTCAGTGATTTGTCCAGGACCTTGAGTATTATTCTAATTAGAGCATACCCCTGGATTATTTATTAACCCATTAACTAAATTAAAATAGACTGATTAATGGGCGGCTCAATAGTCCGCATCATCGCTTCATATCTCCAGAGTTGGGGGTTCAATTCCTACCTCCGGTCTGTGTGTGTGTGGAGTTTGCCTGTCCTGCTCATGTCATGAGGTTTAGTTACTGTAACCGGTGTCTCTAAATTGTGCCTAGAGTGTGATTGTGTGTGTGTGTGTGTGTGTGTGTGTGTGTGTGTGTGTGTGTGTGTGTGTGAGAGAGAGAGAGAGAGAATATGCATATTTATGCCCTGTGATGGACTGGCATCCCTTCCAGGGTGCAACCCATCCTTGTGCTCCCTGGAACAGGCTCTAGTTCTCTTAAAAAAAACTTTGATCTGGACAGATGGATGGGTAGATAATAAATTACAACTCTAAATAATACCGCTTAACAAATGTGACATTGGTGATTACATCAGAGCAATCAAAGTCTCTCAGGAATTGTTTCACCAGCTTAAGCAGACCTAATGTGCCAGATCATCAAAGGTTAAGGGTCTACTTGTTCCTATTTCAACATATTTTCTCTTTTCTTGAAGAAATATTTCCGTGATCAAGTTCTGAATGTGTCCAGAGAGCTAGGTTGGACAGACAATGGAACCCAGATTGAGAGGTAAGGAAATTATCATTAAAGAGCATATTCTGAGAAATAAGAGATATTGCATGGACTCAAACTGAAGATTATCAGAAGAGGTCCCACTGTAGTCGTAGTAACCTTGATTGTGAGCTACTGATATGCATCATGACCTGAATTCTTAAACTTTTTTTTTTTTTTGTTCCTGGCTTACAGACTACTACGGGAAACTGTCCTGGGCATATCCTGTGCAATGGATGACCAGGAGTCCCTTAATATGGCATCCACTTTATTCAAACAATGGCTTAATGATAACATGTAAATATGCAGCAAAATTTGTTGGTACACAAAAATTGTTCAATTGTTCAACACTGTTCTGCTAATACAGAAGGGATTTTTTTAAGAATATGAATCAAGATTTATATAAAACAGAAATATGTATGTAGCTACAAAATGGGTTGATTACTTGGAACGACTAATTGTTTAAAATTAACTTGACAAAACACATGACTTTCTTAGCTCATACCAATATATCATTCTCAGAGAATTAAAATTTAGTATCCATATGACTTAGATTACTTTGGGTTCTGCTTTCTACACTCAGTGGACTGTTAGTCAAAGTAAGGAACCAATCAGGATTAATGTTTGCTGTCACATGACAAGGTGTGGCTGTCCTAGTCTCTCACTAATGATGAAGTGGCTAATCTCTGTGCAGTAATGTGGATGTCAACCTTCGCCTACTGGTGTATCGTTATGGCATGAAGAATTTGGGCAATGAAGCGGCCTGGAACCAAATGTTTGACCGGTACCAAAAAGCCACCTTGGCCCAGGAGAAGGAAAAGCTCCTGCAAGGACTAGCATCAGTGGAGGACATCACACTTTTGGACCGGTAAGCACGTAATTTCTCTTGAGGTGATGAGACATGGACCCAAGGTCAAACAGCAGGGACCAACAGCTATGTTAATGCAAAATCAGATTTTATTTTTTTTTTACATTTTTTGCGTGATCAATTTTTGTGTTAAGCCTCAGCAAGTCAAAAATGTAATTATGAGTTTCACATTTGAATCATATTGCTTTTCACAAAAATACAAAACATATTTGTAAGACAAATATTTCTTTCACATTCAGGTTAGTCAGATCTCTCTGCTAACTAAAATTATTACATTCATCCTGCTGTCTGCTCCAGAGTAGGAAATGGCATGAAACTGAGACCCAAGGGTCCATTTCTTTATTCAAATTCTTTTCTTTGTAATCATTTTCCTTGTTCTTAAAAAACGGATCCACTCTGTATTCCTTAATTTGTGACCCAAGCTAATTCTTAGCAAATTAGTATTGAGAAGCAAATGCAGAAAGAAGATGGAGGAAATTTAACGTCTTGAAAAACAAATGCCAAACAGTATATGGTATAAACCAGTTCCAACTTTTTGATTTTTGCTTTTATTACAGGTTGCTTGAGGCATCGAAAGATGAGAATGTAATCCGAAGTCAAGATGTGTTCACCCTGATCAGATACGTCTCTCAAAACAAATATGGAAAAACAATGGCTTGGGAGTGGGTCACACTGAACTGGGAGTATCTTGTCAATAGGTAAGAATTGCTCTCAATGATTTAACTTTATTTAATGAAGAAATTTAAATTTCAGCGTTAAATATATATGAAGTTTAATATCTAATGGTGATGAGGAGTGGTGCCTTTCCACCAGACGTCAAAAAATTTTGCCGATGTTTTACATGAATTTGCTCACAGTCCCTGTCCCTTTGTGTTTTACTCACACCCTCCTGTTTATCCCTGTACGACTGAATCAGGTACACCATCAATGACAGGAATCTGGGCCGACTCATAGCCAGGATCACCCCAACGTACAATACAGAGCTTCAGCTCTGGCAGGTGAGAGGAAGAAGTCTTTGAGGATTATAGGCAACGTTGCTTTTTCGAAGATGTTCAAAATCGGTAATGAGTGATGTTGATGTTATTAGGTCACACAACACAAGGGCATGAACTCAAAAGCTGAACCAGACAAGTCAAAGCTAGAAGCATAAGCACAAGATGAACAGACATGACTAGGGCATTACGAGTCCGCGAACAAGGAACAAGACTAGGGATTAAAAACAGGACTGCTAATGCCGCTTAAAGACTACACAGACATCCTAACAGTTTTAATCGAAGAAAGCCAAATAACCAGAACCAAACACAACTAACTAGCCTAAATGACAGCCAGACACCAAGTTTCTAAATCCACAAATGATGATAAAGAGTAAAATATTACAGCAGGGAGGCTTCAATGACCTGTCACCAAGGCTTCCTGTGATCAAGCAACATGCCCTGACCCTGACCCTGACCCTGCAGCTTCACTTATAGCATATGTACTATCATCGACTTCTAACAAAAAACATAATTAATGGTTTAATACAAAAAGTCAGATCATTATGAATAATGTCATAATTATACTCTAGCGGGCAGTTCTGGTCAGCGCCCTAATCTAGAGAACATTTAAAAGTGTGTGAAATTAATGTCATAATCCCTGCCAGTGTTTTTTACACAGACTTGAAAAACGCATCCTCAGAAACCTTCATTTGTCTACTTTAAAATGTATCGTCTCACAAAAAGCGACATAATTCTGTGTTTTTATGAAATGCACAACCAATCGCAACCAATCACAATTTCTCACCTGCAATAAATCCAAAATCTTAACTAAACAGTCAGATTATTTCTAGGAAATGCAGAACTCCACAGTAGGATTTCACCTGTGTGATTTTGCTCTGTGGTTTGTATTTAGATGGAGAAATTTTTCCAGCAGTACCCTGAAGCAGGTGCTGGGGAATCTTCCAGGAAACAGGCCCTGGAGACACTGAAGAATAACATAGACTGGGTGAAGAGGAACAAGGCTGAGGTTGGCCAATGGCTGGACAGCAATGTGGCTATTTAGCTACTGCAGAACGTATTTCATCAAAGTAGTATGACAGACTGTCCACTTAGAATGCACTATACTTTGTTAAACTGACTTAACTTATGTTTAAAAATGAAGTAAATCCATTCCAGTCTGATATAGTTATCATTAGGTGACATACCAGCTCTGGATTCTACTCTGAAATATTTAAAAATAGCTATTTTATCAACGAGTTGAAAAATGAGTTGAAAAAATCTAACGTATTGTGGGGGAAATTATTGATTTTGATTGTGATTAATTGATTATATTAATCGATGCTAGTTATAGAATAATGACCTTTAACTTACACTTTGCCTCCTTCTGAATCTATGTGCAGAATATGCTAACTCAGTGATATGGTCAAAATGAAGTCTGCCAGGCCAAACACACCAGAGCTTGGGCTGTGATAGAGTGTTTGGGGTGTGTAAATGAAGTACAAACAGGATAGCAGGCTGAGCGTTAAACAGACCAACTGTGTTAGTGGGGCGAAGGCATTCTGGCGTGGAAGATATGCAACCTCAAGGCCTACTCCTGGGTGATGATGTGGAAACAGATCATTGTTTGCTACGTAATAAACGGTTGTGAAGTACCATAAAGATGGATTGTATCTAAGGGGACGTAGAACTCTGTAGGGATTGCCTTGGTGATCCTGTGAGACTTCTCCTTTGTGCAAAGCAATAAACTATATCATATGAACCGTTTTGGGCTTTTCTGGTCATCTGTGACTGGTATGGCAATTTTTGCCATGACGGTATAGTAAAGTGCAGCATGATAATGTTAGGTCTATTTTTAGTTCATGTGTAAGATTTAGTGTATAAACTTACATATTATACCTTATATGCTCTGTCAGATTTTTAAGTAAATAAAACCAATGAGAAAGCCTCTGCCATTATGGATAATAAAAGATTCCCACACAGAAATTGGGTGAGTTCTGAATAATCGTAATTAACTGTTCCCATGCTGAAATAATGCAACAGAAAGTTGTTTAACTATTTGTTGATTAACTTTTGCTATTTTTACTATCTTTCTTATAAATAATGCCTTAATTTTTTGCATGCAATCCAGTAAAGGTGCTATTGGTAAATCCATGGTAGATTTTGAGTATTTAGCCAAATAAAAGACTACAAATTCCATTTTCACAACATTGATACCTTTAGTTGGGACACTTGTGCCTAATGCACCAAATGGATCCACTTAGGCAGCCTTCTGAGTGTAACGTGTATCCAATCACATGCCTTGGTTAGGACTATCTGAGCTAACTATAATGTGCTGCTTTGCCTTGGACTGAAAGATAGCCTGGGAAAAAGATCAAAATACTGGCAGGCAGGTTTTCCACAAAATATGCTCACATCTCATGGACCCTCCTTTACAATAAGACAATTACATAAAGAAATACAGTAGCAATTTACCAGTTACAACATCCACAAATAAACATTTTAATACAGGTTCGTTTGCAATTTTTCAATTATACACTTCTGCCCTCCGGTGATAAACCGAGTCAGTACCATTCATGGATTTTCAGTCCCTTACTGGTTTTGGCGATCCACCCTATATAGCGGTTATTAATCCAAGTAACATTTACAATCTTTCTAACACAGTTGTTCAGTTTCTCCCAGTTTACTGTCATTACTCAGTGATTTTTTTTTTTTTTTTTTACAGAAGCATTTGTGATATTTACAGGTATACACAGACACAGGTGAAAACTAAACATTTCTTCTCTCCAGATATCTAAACATAACTCCTAACCTACACCTATAAAACAGAAAAGAGAAATATCAACAATTATTTGCCTATAGCCCTTTCAAAACGAGGAAACTGGATGTTTCAGTTTTTTACTTTGAATAAAAATGTATAAAAAGCTGTTTTCACCCTCTGAATCGACTGTATCTGAGAAAAGATTTAAAGATTCAAAAGATCTAACTGGAAAACAAAAAGTGCAGGGGAAATTACAAGGAATAGAAGAAGAAGCCAAAATGAAGGACAACAACGATCTCGTGAAGTGAATCATCGCTTTCCAAAAGTTACCGACAAAGACGGAGTGATATTGCGACAAACTGTACAAAGTTAATTGGAGAAGGAAACAAACTTTGAAAAATTAGAGCTGTTTTTCTTTCAGAAGATCTGTAAGATCAAAATGTTTAAGCGGCTAACAGGTATGCTAAACGACAACATTGGGGAAAAAAAAATGCAGCGAAGTATATCGACCAAATTGTTCCAAGTCTTAAAAAAACATCTTCATGATCTATAAATTGTAAAAGATGAGTTTATATTCCAATATCAAAGGCAGGATCGCTCAGAAACAATCATACACTTTCCCTATATGACAGTAAGATTATAATGAAGATCATTTAACATATTATCTTGACCACCTTTATGACCAGGTCAAGCCCTCCGCACAACCTGCAGCACCCTAGACTGTTCATCAAAACGTCATAATTAATAATAATAATAATAATAATTAATAATAATCATAATTATAGGTACGTTCCAATCCGATATTCAGTATCGGAAAACGCTGGATCGGCTATCAGAAAAATAAAAACGAGTTACTTAAATTAAAAATGAAAAATGAATACAATACACGGTCAAGCCTCGGTACACGTTGCCAAACCAGCATTTGTTTTTGTAACTTTTCCTTTAAGGGATTAGAGCTTTTTTCACGGTTTGAGCATTTTTTGGCATACAAATGGCTTAAAAGTTGTTTAAGTAGAAACAAAACGCCGTTCAGATTGGCATCCATATGGGATGATATTTAAGGTTGTGTTATCGGTATGAAATAGCGATATTGAGCCATCCCTGGTTATAAGCAACCGTTCGTGATCCACCCAGACTGATTTCGACAGCAGGGAATCTCGCCTCACTGAGAAGGACAGGGACGATTGTGTTCCCCAGTGAGCAAAAAAGCCACAATCGTGCATTAGCTGGCCACACTGACTGAGGGAGTGAGGATGGAAAGGCAAGCAGACTGACCAGCCCAGTACGAGTAGGACCGCATACGGTCATGTCAGTAAGCCCAGAGCAGATGACGGTCGGGTGGCACACTGATGGAGTGGGGGGGGGGGGGGGGCAGAGTCCTGAAGAATGGACCCACTAGATATTTTGTATCTGAGTTGTGTGTGAATTTGGACGTCGATTTTGACGTTAGTTGTTTTTTAACAATTAAATATCTTGCTCACCAGTTTTGTTTTGCAGGCTACTTCGTGTTCTGAAATGTGTATTTTGATTAAGTCGGGCAGAAAAGCAAACATTTTCCTGTCAGATTTAATTTTTCTACGGATTCAAGCAGGAAAATCTCAAAAATAATTATAGCCGATTTTATCATTTTTAGATTCAACTTTTAAATTAGATACTTAGAATAGATATTGTATATTTATCCAGTTTTTCCTAGCAAGTAAGCAGAAAAATTAAACCGCAAACGTATATCGCATTGTGGAGTTGAGACGGAGAAGCCATTGCACTTATTTGAAAGAATTTTATATATATAAAAAACCGTAGTAATAACGTTAATTGATAATATTTATATAATAGTGTGTGTATTTATTAATGTATTCTATTTGCTTATTTGTTCATTTATTGTGTCAGTTTTAGAATGTGTAAATATCTTCCTCATCTTTTATAATGACTGTATTTCACAACCATTTCTAATAACGGAATTAATTATTCTGGTGTAAAAAAGTACATTTTTAATTGATAAACATTTTTAAAAATATGCAATCAAAGAGAACAACGAATAGATCCGAGGACCACACCAGTTTAAAGGCAATGCAAATATATTGCCTCAAGTCACTTCAGTTTGTGTCGTGCGTGCTGATTGCAGGTTAAACGGCCCAGCTGAAAAATGTCATCGTTCAGGCCGTTACCATGCATGCAGATCTAATACCTTCAAATGTTTGTTCGTAATAGCCTAGCTGAGGACAATTTGTTTCGCACTATGTGTATAACTATCACTCTACAGAAACGTAAACAAGACGCACAGTAAACCCTCATGTACAATAAAAACTGAGTGGTTTATAATTAATTTAAACATTTAGGTGGGATTTTGGTTTCAGTTAATTACATGTGCGAAGTATATGCATGAGTACTGCAACACTGCACACTCTCCCTAACCGCATTCACGTAGTGTATCCTCGCATTAAAAACAATAGAGTACGAATCTATGTGTGTGTGTATGTGCGTGTATGCGCGTGCGTGTGAAAAGTGTCCCATCAATTATTTGAACAATGCAACACGAAGTGTGTGCGAATTTTTATTAACTGAAAAATATATAATAAAATTCGTACCAAAAAACATACTGTACAAAAACAGTGAATTCCTAATTTGGTTAAAGTTTTGGCGTTTAACATTTCGTGAAAACGTGTTTACTATTTTAAAAGCCATGCACTTTCACAAAGATTCCTGATAAAAAAGTACTAATGTGTTGGAAACATCATAACTGGTGAATTTACATTTGACCTCATCGTCAAGCAAACCTTCTCCTTGTGCTTTCATTGCTTTACTAAACGTAGTAAAGGAAAAACTCTTAGAATGCACCTTTATTATAATGCATCTTTAGTTGATTTTTTTAGTTCACACCGAGTCGTTAGTTTTTAACTCTGAACCCTGGGAAAGAACAATTCAAATATCCACTCCAACTCTCAGTCCTGGCAAACATATAATATATATATGTACTGTATATATATATATTTTTCAGTTAGAAATTCCACCATGATTTTCAACTTTTTTCAATTGTTCAGTCTTCATAGTGCATTTTTTACTTAAAGAAAAGTAATTTGTACTGGCTGCTTCCTGAGAATCGATTATAATATTCCCACATTTTATACCGGTCGGTCCAATGCATATTGGCAAGCACTCAGACTTGAAGATGGATTCTGAACATATCCGAAACTCGAATGCTGTTTAGCTTTCAGTCTCAGGCTGGCCAAACTAGAGTTACAAGTATCCCTGTAAACGTAAGGAGAAGTGGGTGATGCATACGGACAAGCTGGGGCAGGAACTCCCGTATTCAGAGAAGGGTTGCTGAGGTTGTTCAAGTTATTGAGGCTGGTGAGACTTGAAGCGGGCACTCCCGTTACTGCCGATGGTACCATGCTTGAGGTCATGCTCATGGAAGAGATAGAGTTTGGCGGAGAGAACATTGTCTGTGATGACAATGGATTGACATTCATGGAATTGAAAAAAGGAAAGCTTTTGGTCGACAACGAGGCCGATGTTATTCCCTTGGCGGCCCAGTTGTTGTACGTATAGCTGGAATACATGTCATCATAGGATTGCATAAGTCCGTTGAACTGAGTGCCAAATCCATTCTTACAATATTCTGTTTGTTGATTTCTTTCCCTTTTCCTCCATTTTGCCCGGCGGTTCTTGAACCATACCTAAAATAGATGAAGAAAATGAGTTATTAAGTTAATTTACTGCAAATGACGTTGTAACATAAACACATATTAGCAAGAATAACATACTTGTGAAAATTAAGTGTAATTTTGCAATGTGCTTATTTACAATAAGGCAGCCCAAACCATATAAGTATTGTTTATATTTTTGATTAAGCAAAAAGAGTAAACAAGAGCAAATAAAACAAACGCATATTGAACTGTCATATTCATCTCCTAATATGCTGGGCAAATTTTCATACAGCTGGTGGTGTACTTTCCGACAGAGTTTGAATAACTGCTTTTGTCTCTAACTCAGAAATCTTACTGATTTCTGATACATTGATTCCTTTAATAAATTATTTATTATTTTTCTATTTATTAATTGCATTCCTTATAGCCTGTATTGCAAGAGTAGGCAATGATGTCACTCCGGGCCAACGCAGCTGGGTACCGCAGTAACAGAATCCTCTTTTAAAGTGAAAGTGACGCATGATTAGATATGAGAAGTAAAATCCTGTGTCATGTAATCATTAAACAAAATTCCTTTATTATAAGTAATCTGGATCAGATATGGCCTTACCCTGACTCTAGCTTCCGTGAGGTTCGTCCAGACAGCTATTTCTTCTCTGGTGGACATGTCCGGGTACCTGTTCCGCTGGAAAGTGGCCTCTAGCTCTTGGAGCTGTTGACTAGTAAAATGCGTCCTCTGCCTTCGCTGCCTCTTCTTCTTTGACGGGTCCTCCAACGAGTCTTCATTTTTGCCGTGGATTTTTTCTCTCTCTGTATCAATGAAAATGCGATTGATAAATAAAATGCCTGGATGTCATTCAGTGTAGCGCAACCTACACTAATATTAACTCAATAGACTATACTGGAGGATACTTAAAAAACGCGTGTAGCATTCAGCTTGACGATTTCCAATAAAACTCAATGTTATGTATACTAATAACTCAATTTGTAAGTAAAACAATAGAGGCCCTAGACGTATATATTACCCGAAAGCGTTTGTCAGATCATATTCTTTCGTAGCAGGATAACTTACAAAAGACCGTGAAGAACGAAAACGTGATAATAGTTCTCATACCTCAGTTTTTTCCAACAAAAGGCAACTCGCTAGAAGTCGACCCTTACCTATGGATTCCGGGCTGGAGTTACTTGTGGCAGTGCGGACTTCTAGACGGTGTTTGGTGCCCCCAGATCGACGGAGTGGCTGTAGGCTGGAAGCCATAACTAAGTATGTCTGGTTCTCTGGGGCAAATTTATTCCCGGGCAAATGATGATCTAAATATAGGACCCTTAATCCCAAGTTTGGAGGCTTAATGTAAACAAGCAGAAACGTCTTTCCTCTCAGAAAAAATACTTGTTGATTGAGGCTTAGCGCAGCTGCTCTGGAATTAATTACTTAATTAATAAATTAATTTTTTTCCCAGTTCAATTTGAATGACTTTCAAATTGAACTCAAAATAGACAATAACTTTAACTAAAATTACACAAGAAAAGAATCGCATAAATTTTTTTGAAGGAGACTTTAAGATATCATGGCTAATCCTGCTAATGATTATAACAGTCCGAGTGAAAGATAAGGTGACTGTTAACCCACTGTCGCGCAAACAGATCTTTCCATTTTCATTTCAAGTCCCCAGGTCGCCGCGAGCTCCCTAAAGTAACGTTAGTCTTTGACGTCATATAATCCACCCCATTTTCTGACAGACTAAGTCATGTCAATTTTCTCTCTGCTTTCCTTCCAATTTTTATTCTCTTATACGAAAAAATGCAAGTTGTCCAAAATGCAAAGTATATTGTACTGTATGCACATTTGTGTATGCAAATACATTAGTTATGCAATTCACCATCATTTCCGGAAAAAACAAGTAAATAAGTAAGTAAGCAAATAGATAGATAGATAGATAGATAGATAGATAGATAGATAGATAGATAGATAAAACGGAAACAATACAACAACATTCGGAAGAGAATGATACGAGCGAACGCAAATACATAGCGATCTTCCTTTGGTAAAATTAAATAATTATACAGATAAAACATTTTCGTACACACAATTGTACGACCACAGCAAGCAATGTAGCAAATAGCAAAACAAAATTTTGAATAAAATACATTCCACAATGTTTAACAGGTTGGTGTTCAATATATGTAAATATTCCAGCTGTATATCATCAAAGCGACACGACCATTTCTAAATTGCATACATGTATTTATGTATAGTGTTTTCGTTTATTAGTGGAATTTCATACACTTAACTCTCTCTCAAACTTGACTAGGAACTTATAATGCCAAGCTACCCTTGTGTTTTAAATTTTCAATGTTTAACTAAAATGAAAATATTTACTTCGTAAAATAATGTGCATTAGTATATAATTAATTTTAAATGCCCCTTAAAAATTAAACGTCTTTTTATCTTAGAAACTGAAAAAGATTGGGAAAACCACCTTGAAAATATTCTCTTCTAATAAAATAGTCATTTGTCCATCAGCCTTCTCTTATCCAGCCACCAACTGCTAATTGTTCTTAAACCTTTAAATTGACTGAACCAGATTTACATTTTCGTCTTGTCTAAGGAATTAAAATGAAAAGAACATATCGCTAGACTATGAGCATAATTTTATGAAGTCGCAATGATTACTCACTTAATTGGTTTGGATTGCTCGGAAGCAAACGTGTCATTTTAAGTGTACTTATAAGGACATTTTACAGCTGTAAATCTGTAAAATGTATTTAAATTCAAAAATCTAATTGCAATTAACGAGTGTTAGTGTAGTGCAGCCATAGATACATTCGTAACAGACCAATGGATTCGCTATCAAACGCAGAAGCTTAAATGCAATATTTTAAATTTGATCGAATACCACAGAGAAAACACGTATTAAAAGCGTCTTCAAAAATATCAGCGTGAGCATTGGATTCCACAGTTCACATTATGACCTTGCTGAAACTGGAAACTACGAACCAGCTAAACGACCCAATTTACTTTGGTTAGTTAACAAAAACTGCACTAAAGCATCTGTTTCTCACTAATAAATGCAAAAATATAAAAATTATGTACGCCATGAAGGCAGAGTCTGCGATTATGCCATTCCTTAAAGAAACAGTGCCCAACCAGAAGAGGGCGTAAAAACAGCAGCATGCACCCTATAGCAAAGAAAGATCTTACAAAAAGAACACGTCCCAAGCCAGTTTAATCCATTTATTGTCACCATTTCAGTTCCTCCATACTAACCCTTCAGACGAACTTCCTTGATATCGCAGAATCCCCTCTTGAAATAATCCAAAATAAATCATAAATACTCACCTATTTGGGTAAATGTCGAAAGCTTGCGGCAGTGAATGTCCATCTTTTCGCTGCAGATGCTGAAAAAATATAGTGAAATTGTATAATATTCTTACCATAACCTTCACCAAACACTGGTTTCTTGTTGAGAGTGATATTTGCTTAAAAGACATATGTGAGATAATAGAATTAGCCTTTTCAAAAATGTCTGCAGAAATCCATTCCTTTAATCGTCAACCTGTTTTTGGCAGACCTTAAATATATTTAAGTACATTCGTATTGATTTACAGGTATAACAGTAAGCAATAGTAATCCTTGTAGCATTCGTACTGGTTGCCATTAACGGGCGGTAATGAGGCCTAGCCCGTGAAAAATGTCCACCCTTTTGAAATGGGGGTCGTGGATAGAAAACCGTGATTGCACCATGATCCCGCTCTCTGAATGCCAGTTCTTCAGTAAAATTTCGATTAATGCTTGATTGAGATGTCTGTCCATGTGACACTCTAAGTATATTTTATTGACGCGGATAACGTAACACAGATTGGATTGTATTAGCTCAACACTCCACTGTTTACTTATGATAATATGAGAATACATTTGCATATTTTCTCTTTCGGAAATGTGTCGCCTTGCATGGACATCATGCATGAATACGGTTAACTTTAGTCTAAAATTGTTACATAATCTTAGTTAATATATATATAATAATATATATTATTATATATGCATTATATAATATATTATATGTATTATACAATATATATTAACTATATAATATAGTATATTACGGATGGATTAAGAAACGAATTCCATTTTAAAGTAAAGATTTAATGCAAAATGCCACAAAGTTTGTTGAACTTTTAAGTACGATCAGGACCAGTGGATCACTAAAAAGTAAAATTTTGAGAAGAAAACCAATAAAATAAACATTATAGCCTTTGCCTGTTTTGTGCTAACCGTTCATAGTCCTGTTTCGTCAAGCGGTTTTGCAATGTTACAAACCATACATACCAAAGCATTATTATTATTATTATTATTATATTGATGTTGTTGTTTGTTGTTCCTGTTGTATATTGTAAAATATTCCGAATAACACAACTAAATCTATTTTTTGTTCTTCACAAATACAACGAATAATCATTACAATTTAATACGAAAACTGTACTATCCTTAACAACAATAACAAGGTGGCTGCAATCGAGTATTTGTTGCTAATTATTACAGAAGTTGAAACTCACGTTGTCATTGCCGCTCATTAGGGCCTGATGAGATCATGTAAGTTACCACTTTTGTTATAATTAGCAACAAAGAGAAGCAAGAGTGACAAACCTTAAGAAGCAACATCACAATGTCTCACTCTTCAAAAAAGAGAATCCTTAAAAGTTTAAAACCGCTGAACTACTGTAACAGAGTGCAAGACGTACGCTACATTGGACTGCATCTTAAACCAGCAACCGAATCGAGCGCAAACCACCTTTGGTACAACATCTTTAATGCGTGATGAAATCCTATAATCTGATATATTTTCAAGAATCAAGCCATCTAGCTAAGAAAAACGTCTGAATCGAAAATTGCTCTTATATCAGAACCATTTTTCGAAACATCATGGCAAGTTTGTTACAAAGTTTATTAACGGAATAGGTATGTGTTTTATTAATTGAAAAGGACGAAACTTATTTTCTAATGTTTTCGCTATACTTTAAAATGTCCTGAAAGTTTCGCATTTCTCTGTTGATTAGCTTTAAATCTATGCATGATTTCATCTGTGATTTTAAATTTATCTTTATTTTGTCGTGTTAACGCAAAACACTTTGAATTACATCCGTGTACAAAATGCGCTATGCGTAAACTTGCCTTGCTTTGTCTTGCCTTACATTTGCATTGCAAATAGTCTTGACAAATGATTCTCAACGTTTGTTCCAGTAAATTAAGTACATCTGTTATCTATCATACCATAAGTAGACTCCTTCGAAATAGAACAATTTCACTCCCATGTCAAAAATAATGGCCGATGCAGTCGCTCTTACCTCTTTATGCGGCACTCCTAAATATCCAAAGGCAGACTTTCTCTCCTGAGCGTAACTCAAAGGTGCCCATACAACCTTGCTCGAACTCTGTGTTGCGACGTCGTGTCTCGTCGTAGTTAACTCGATTCCGTTGACGTCAGATAAGCTTTTAATAACCGTCTGGATGAGACAAAACTGCAAAGAGGTAACTTGGCGTAACACAACTTGGCAGTTGGAAGTTTTTAATCCGTTGTACAGTATTCAGATTTATTCTTTAGCTAAAAGTGGCGCATTTTTTATTTATCTTTGAAGACCGAGAATGTGCACGTTTCACTTTCAGTGTACATGTTTTTTGTCCGAGTGTGTCCGTGTGTGGTTGAAAATGGCATAAATATATCCCACTTCTGAAAGGAGCGTATAAAGTCACAAGTAACTTAGTATCTCTTTTAATTTAGTGAGCCAAGTATTTACGCCAGTTAAAAGTGCTAATCAAAATAAATTTGCCTTCAAGATAATAAAGTAGAATGTCTTAATTTTGCTGATAATACAAAATTATGGTTTTCGTTCCATAAGTATCACCTGTAACAACAACAACAACAACAACAACAACAAAAGCAACACAAACTATTATTATTGTTGCTTCTGTTGTTGTTGTTGATTATAGGCCATGCATTTTGAAAGCAATACAAGCTATGACTGACCTTAACTAACGTAACTTCATCAATACAAATGCGACGTGGAAAGAAAAAGCATGGTTAATTGTAATTTAAAACGCCATTTAGTTCAACCATGTCGTCTCACTTAATGATACTTAGATTTTCGACTGAACACACCATTGCTTTTAAGTAAAAGGAGCCTTATGTATGGGAATTGACTTATATTTGCAGTTTTTACTGTGATTACTGGGAATATTACGTCTGTAGGCAAGCACATATACAAGGTTTTGCGACCATGAGAGAATTTTTGCGGCTAAATGAGCAGGTGCCCGCGATGCAAATGAGGTTCCAAGACTTCACTGAGGAACACTGATTTTTTTTTTCTCAAGTCAATAAACCTCGAGCGTTCGTTCAGCCGTTTAATCCGTCTCTTACATTTTTAGTCATACACAAGTTCAGCTCATTAATGCGTACAACAGCAAGCGAATTTCACAAAGTGGCCATAATGGAAAACGCGAGATCAGCAACGAATGAACAGTATATAGAGTGGATTTTACACAGGACATTGCTTAGTGAATTCAGTGTACAGAAAGAAATAATGAAATTATAATCGTATAACCCAAGACCCTCTTACTATTGGAATTTAAATTTTAACTTCCCAAAAAGTAATATAGTTTATTTTTTGTAAAATTATTGTAAAATATTTTTAATTTAAACTTCTTAAGTAACGTCTAAATCAAAAGAGAAATTATCATTGCGTTAACATTTGTAAATTTTGGGTATTTCTTTGTAACTGGTAGTATCGCGCCATTGTATAGTTAAATATCGCAACGTAAATTTTTATAAAGCCCTTTCAAATGGTATATTCGACGATTATTGGTAAAAAAGTCATAAACATCTAAAACGCTTTGTTATTATACGAATAATCTCTCCTAAATGAATGCACTTGAATCACTCGATATCCTTGTTGTATCCGACAGAAACCTATAGGGCCGTTCAAACTACAAAATACCTCGAATCGCGAGTCTTATTGGGAATTGAATTACGCAGCTGCGCATCGGCGGAACGCTGTAACTTGACAAAAAGGAGGTTCGGGGGCTATAGCCAGAAGCTGATTCTCATTTCAAGCGAAATCTACGACGACGCAGAAGGACACTTGAGAGACTTTCTGACGCTCTGATCTAAGTTAAGCCTTCTCAGCGCAGAGCATAATATTTAATAATTACTACATCAACCACTTCCCACAAATGAATCAGCTGTCGGATGTTCAATTAACCGTGTGAACATTCCTGAAATTGTACCCCTAAAAAAGAAAAAATAATACAGATTGCGTAAACTCAAATATTTAGTTACGCTTAGACTCATCAATGTCGGTTTAATAACCTCTTAAAAATCGAATCAAACGCGTAAGCCTCTTACAAATCCTGGTTAAAAGTATAGGATTGGTCTTATATAGAGTTCATCTTAAGTAAAGTCCATTTTGTTTTCCTAGTCAATTCCACAGTAATATTATTTATTCATTAGTGCACTAGGAATGTTTATGGAAGTATCACTGAGCTCTAAAAATATACTATAGGCTACTTAATATGATTGTGTATATTTTTCACACGTAATCTAATTACACATTGATATTATCATATGTATTTTGTACCATATTGGTTTACAATTCAAAATATTGCATGTCAGAAGCTATAATTATCAATCTTGTTTTTATGTGATGTTTGTTTGTATATGGTTATTTGTATAAAGTCCTTTATTGTAATTAATAAAAGCGTGTCTTTGTTTATAGCTAAATGAAAGCAGTTTCTTAAAATAAAGCTCCTCAAAGTTTTATGCTAATTTTCTTTTCCCATTTTCTTCAGTTGCATTGCTTAAGAATTTTGCATGGGTTAAATATAAACAAATGTAAGTACAAGTTAACTGACTAACAGAGATGTCAGTATTGCCTAGTTATTTGAATCTAGCATTAATTTTTTTGACCCGGTAAATTCTATATGCAGTGATGATGGAGGGCTACGAAATACCGTTCTGTTCAGAAGCGTCCTTTAGAAAGCTATCTATGTCTGCCTGCTCTGCTGACTTTAACCACTAGCTCCAAACTGCATTTAATTTTCACCTCACATCCTTGCCGTCTCATTGACCCTCAGACGATATCTCGAGAAAACTGCGTGTTTCTGATGGCACAGATCATTACACAAATCTGTTCACGCAGTGTTACCATTCCGTATTGAACATCGCGAGCTAAAATCGGTCTTTGCGGAGCAAATGCCTGAGCCTTGCTGCGGAGAGGGTCATATTACCATGCAGAAACAGCTACATATAGCATCACATAGCGTCTGTCTGTTGGGTGCCCATCTGTAAAAACCCGGTTAAAAAGAGAAATAACATTAAAAACTGACAAAATTGGGCTCAAAACTAGATTTTCTATGGTTTAATAATTTGATTAACGTTTTTCTACATTACAGAGCATGTAGGCAGAACCATTTGGAAGCAAAAATATTATTTTGGCCACATTTGCAGAGATTAAAGTATAATTGTGAAGTGGGAGGTGACGTAATGTGTTTTTTTATGTAACAAATGTTCTCTTTTAAATGACTATTTGAATTCTTTTCTGAATCAAAACCAGAACATTAATTAGCAACTAAAATGGTAAGTTTTAATTTTACTTGGGATACTTCATTTAGTCAGGCATAAATTGCACACTTGAAAAGTTACAGTGTTGAGTAACAAACTGACATTCTTAGCCATGAATTTTGTTGCAGATGCAAAAAAAAAAAAAAAAAATGTCCCTGCTGATTGGTCAATTCATTCTATTCATTCAACCCATCAATTTTATTTTTGTCATACATGTGAGGGTTGTGGTGGACTAGATTAAAAGGGTAGTCCAGACATTTTTTTCTATGACAAAGGATTCCAGCTCCTCTTGAGGAACATTTGCAGACTAATTGATACAATTCCTCTAGAATCTCCTGGTATGCAAACTTAGTTTCCAGAAATACTCAAAAAAAGCTTTAAATGTCAATAATGTAAACTATTAAAGTGTCACGTGAGAAAATAGATGCAACGTAACTGATAAAATGTTACATAATTCTGTGATCCCCTGAGCCCTTCCAGTTTATTGTTTAAATTAAAATTGAAGTATTGCACTAGTTCTGACAAAAATAGCTAGAAAAAAGCTGCCACCCTCTCACTAAGCCTTTAATATTAAATATATTGGCCATTTGTACACGCACATAGGAATTCCTTCATTTTCACATATCCCATCTGGCTCTCCATGAGACACACACACATACAACAATTTAAAAGGCTGCTACTACAGAAAAACCCCATAAGACTCTTAAAGATAGATGCATTAGTTGTTAACTTGTAGCTAACACCTACAAACATGTATAGATTTACTATATGTATGGGATGTTTGTTTTCAAAATAAAATACCCATTATAATTTAATTTTTAAACAGATTTTGAAATCAATGTCATGGGCAAATATAAAGAAATGAAATGTATTTTTAAAAATAAACTGTAAATTAACCTGTTTTTTGTCTGATAATTTATATACATTATCTCAGAAAATGTGTGCCCTACTTAAATGTTTTTATGCTTGCAAAGATTTCATCTATCCAGTCACAACCACTACATATTATACTTGTATGTACATATTATATGTATGTATGTTTGCCTTTGCTGTGTTCTTGGAGTTCTCTGTGTTTTGTTGCTACTTGCTCATTCTCATAGTTTGACTGTGCGAGACTGGAACAAGTTGATCCCCAGACATCCCCTGAAGCTGCCATTCACTTTCAGTCATTCTTATATGTTGCACAATGCAGGTGTTTTCTCTCACATGGGAAGGTCCCAAACTGAGCACCTGAGTTCTGCCAATCTGCATCTTTTTGCTCCTTCCTTGAGTCCCTGTTAGCTTTGTGTTCACCTGCCAGTTCACCTTCATTTCTGGTCCCCTTGTATTATAAAATCCATTACCTCAAATTAAGGTTTCATTCCTTCTTCCAGTCCCTGCATCACATTGCTCAGTTTGCCCCCCCAACTCAGGAAAATCTCACATTTGGAGTCCCGTTTCCTTGTGGTTTCATTTCTGGTCTCCCAAATCCTGTGTCCTTGTTAAATTCCTGACTCCTGGGTCAGTTCCAATCTTCTACTTTCACCACTCCTCCATACTCGAACCCTAGTTCTTGGCATCGTGTTGCAGATCCACCCGTTCAGTCAGCAGCCCAAGTCCTGTTTGTGTTCTTGTTCCAGCAGCAGACTCAGGGAACATTGAGTAAAAAAAAAAAAAATACAGCTGGTTGGGTAGGACCGACTGGTTTGGAGTGATACCTTTTGTCTGTATTTACTATAAAATGAACAACAAAGTTCCCCAAGTCTGATGTCACACAGTTAATATCCCAGAGTGTGATCCTTTGGTGGTCTACAATCTAGGTGTGCATTGGTAAATACAGATTTTATCATCGTTGTACAAAATAATATCACTCAGAGGAAGTGATCCTGGAAATTTCCATAATTTTAGACTTTGCTTCTGTGTGGCAGTTTCAAGGTGATGTTTGGAAGGACAATTCCAAATCTTGAGATGATTTTCCTTACTTAATGGCACATGGCGACTCTAAAGGAATACTTCAGTACTCTGTGGTAGCAGAAATTAAAGCCGTGAACAGCTAGGCACACACTTCCTGTCTGGCCAATCCCCTGCGCTCTCAAGGTGCCATAATGCACTGGCAAGGCAGCAGCTACTGAAGGCGCCTAATCTTGTGGCTGCGAGAAACTGTTGACATTTGTGCTTGTTTTCCCTCATTATGCATCCACAGCCTGGATGGCACAGGATTAGTCCCATAACCCTCCCCCCACATCCCAGGCACTGCATTTGGACCACAGCTCCTGTAATTTAACTACGTTAAGAGCGATGTAACCCATGAACCAGAGCAGGGGAGCCTCAAATGAAGGTACTTCATTTCAAAGTTGCCCTTCAAGACAGCCTGAGATCATAATGATAACCCTGTTTGTTTGTTGTTCAATACACGACAGCCCACTGCTGCAGATGGCAAACGTCTATGACGGGCGATTGTTTAAAGCTATGCCAAGTGAATGCATGGAAGGGAGTGGGGAGAGGGTGAAGTTAAGAAGGTCTGAAATTTCCAGGATGCACCTGTGCTTGTGGTAACTCACCCTTCTTTATTTTACCCAATTCTCACTTAAATAGGATTCAACGAAATCATTTGATTTTTAATCAAGTGCTTAGCACTGAAAATTTGCAGTCTAGTTTTTTGTTTTGATTGGTAAAACTGTGGTTAAACATACTAATTGATTTGGCTCATTCATGTTCCCCTCAGCTCCCACACCTTAGTGCGAGGTATTGAGTTTCCAGACCATTATTGAGCGGTTCATGAATCCTGTCTGGGTTTCCTGTGATTGATACCTGCTAATTTTCTGTCTTTGCCTTTTGACTTGGATGTGTTTGCTGCACTGATTGACCTGTTTGGGATTTTGACCATTTTTGCCTGTGACCCCGACTACGTTTTTGGTTATCTCTTTGGCTTTGGAAATCCTGTCACTTCTGCTTCTGACCCTACCTGTTTCAACCATGATTAAAGCCCTACTCTGCCCTTGGATCCTATCTGCGTATTCATTACAGCTCTGCTATGTAGTGCTACACAACTTCTATTTATGGCCTTGGGCTTTAGAGTCTGTTCCAATATAGATATGGCATATATCTGTTCTCGTTCCAAAACAGGCAAAGACCATGTTTCTCAGCATCTTCAGCCATTTCTTTATCCGATTGCCATCCCACCCTTGAGAGCAGTATGGCTAGAGTATAACTTACAAAGCCCACTGGCAAGATTATTGGCTGGCTATTGACTGCCCATGCAACCGCTACTCTCTCTTTCACACAAAAGTTTTGTGGGTGCCACTTTCTAGTGGTGGGTCTTTGGTCCCAGAAGGTGGCCAGGAAAGTCTTGCATCCTAGCCAGTTGCGTCAAAGCAGCAGCTCAGCAGGAAGGATCAGGATCAGTACCCACTGTAACAGGTCACTGACCTGCGGGACCATGAATTTACAAAGTTGTGGCAGGAACACATGTATACACATGTGATGAGTACCACACCTTCTGGGATGAGTTCTGATAAAGCAGGGGTCCATTTCACAGCACATCATCCCTCTATGACTAACACATTCACGTTGTGAGGTATCTTGCACTGAAGAGGTCTATTGTGTTCGGTGTCTTCACTTTGAGTGAAGAGTTTGGATATTTGGGATTCGACTCCAGAGTCTGGTTCCTCCCAAGGTTTCCTCCTCTCTCTGAGGGAGTTTTTCCTTGCCACCATCACTTACTCCCTGTGGACGCTGGGCCCAAGGTTCTGTAAAGTGCTTTGGAATCATACTCCTTGTTACATAATAAAATCACTGATCTATGAAATCACGCAAGTGAACTGAAAAAGACATAAATAAGGTTCCTTAATCAATTTTGTTTTTGTGTGGCAAAAACAGTTATAGAAATGAAACATAATTATGCATTTAAAATGCTGTTGCTAATGTTTTCATGTAGGGTGGTGAGATGTGTCACAACACCAGTATGTGAGATCAAATCCCACTCCTATGACATGGGTGCAGCTTGCATGTTTTCCCTCTGTTGCTCAGGTTTCCTTCCAGAGTCCAAAAACATGAGATTATATGAATTAGCATGTCTAAATTTCCAATAGTGTGTGAATAAGAATGTGAAGCTTGCACTGTGATGAGCTGACATCTCATCCAGGGTATTTCCCTACCCAGTGTTTCTGAAGTAGATTCTAGTAAGTTGGTACTGGACATGTGGTCATAAGACGGATGTATTTAAAGTATAATTATATGATGACTATTTCTCAATATTTCTTAATATGTCACATCATTGGCAGAATGTAATAAACAGCCCAGCTTAGCCTCATTAATTAAGAGTTTGGAAAGTCAGTAATAACCAATAAAAACAGTCTCCTGCAGTGACCTAAACTAAAAAAAAAAATGTTGCTCTCTGCAGGGTAACTTATTCCGACCGATGCTGATTCTCATCAGAAATGAATAAAATGTAAATGTTTGTGGTGAGTTTGAATGTGCAGAAACACTGTCTGTGTAGCAATGCAGAGAAACTCCAGAGACAATCAAATGATCTTAGTTCCTTACCCAAATTTGTTTCAAGGGCAAGAACGTAGTTTTCCACTTTGCTTTCCAGTAGCCATCTCTTCTATGCATTTGGTAATATTTGATTCAAGAGAAGCAATAATTAAAATTTTATAGATAATATAATATGCCGTGGGACATTACATGCCTCCGATTGGTTCGTGGGGCTCCAAATTTGACATTCTCAGGCATACTGGTTTCTCTTGGGTTGGTAACTGAGAAGTAGTGATTTTTTGGGTACAAATCAAAACACCGGTATGTGAGAGGAAAAGTCTTATGTCTGAAAGAGTGCTTCAAACTAGACTTTCATTTTTAATCCCCCACATACTGTGGGAACAAACAGCTTAAAGGTGGCTGCTTGTCTTTCTAATGTGTCAGAAAAGGCCCAGTGAAGGCCTTAGAGGCTTGTATTCCAATATATATGCACATCATCTGTAAAACCTTGCCAAAAGTGGTATTATATTATTGTATTAAACAATAAAGACATACAAGAACAACATAATAATAATAATAATAATAATAATAATAATAAGCTTGTGGTCTCCTTTTGTCATAGATGATTTTTTCCCCTTTTTGTTGTGTCAAATGCTTTTTGTGTATAAACAAATGCATTAAATGCTGAAAGCAGTAGATCACAGAAGCCCAAATTAAGACACACATTAGGCCAATATCTTTGTGTTAATGTTTCATGTTGCCATTTATTCACCCCAACACTGCCAAAGTCAAAGGTTAAATGTTTGCACATAAAATATCAGAAGAACCCTTTGAGTTTGACAGATGCGGGTGATGACACGAAAACATGTCTGATGATTCCGTTTATCTCTTCTCTCTCACATTCACATGGTGTAGTGGCTACATGCCCATTTGTCCTTCCATTTTCTAACGGCTTATCCTAGTAAGGATAATGAGGCCGGGGACTGGAACCTATTCCAGGCAGCATGGGGCACAAAGCTAGCGTACACCCGGGATGGTGTGCCAAAGCATCACGGGGCACTGTTGCACACATAATTGGGAATTTAGAAAGACCAATAAGCCTAAATTGCATGTCATTAGACTGTGAGAGCAAACCTACAAAGCATGGGGAGAACACGTAAACTCCACGCTACAGGGTTGAGGGGTAGGATTCAAACCCTCAACCCTGGAGGTATGAGACAATAGTGATAGTCACTGTGGCCCTCCAATTATATATCAATTAGATTAATTTGATATTAAGTAGATCATCTGCATGTCGTTTAACCATGAGTGTCCAGAGGTAGCCCACACAACATGGGTAGAACATGCAAGCTCTACATGTACACAGCAGAGGAAAGACTGAAATCCCAGTGCTGGAGGTAACACTGTGCCACCAACATGTATTTTAGATAAACATATTTGTCTTTCTCACAAAATAATTGCCTTTGCATGAAAGCATTTTCTGGGCTCTCCTCATTCAGACATCGGTCTTGTGATAAACTGTAGTCCTTCTCTTATGTCCCTTGTTAGCGCAGTGTCCACTTAAAAGTTGATACAGTAAAGAAGGATTTGAACCAACATGTCACTCCACATAATATTGAAGAGTAACAGACTCTTGGGCAACAGGCAATTTAGTGCAGCCAGTTAGCCTAGAACATATATCTTTGGACCGTGGGAGGAAACCAATGAAGCAGAGGGAGAACATGCAAATGCCACACCCACAGAGCCAGAGGTGGGATTCAACCCTGGACGTGTGAGGTGGCAGCATCAACCACGGAGTTGCCATGTTTCCCTTCCCTTTGTGATAAACTGTAGTATGTGATACTGAATAAATTTTGACAAATGTGATAAATGTCTGCAGACATCATAGACCATGACGTTTGATTTTGCTATCTGTTCAATAGAATTAAAGATAGAAAAAATCAAAACAATAAAATACCTGGGGCTAAGCTCCTATGTTGTCTGAATCACGTGTTCTAACTACTCTAACATGTGAATAAATCTCTCATTAATACGTGAGTAACCGTCATCCAAGCTTTCCTTACCATAAGCACAAAAATTTCCATAGATGCTCAAAATAACAAAGCAGAATACATATACATAATCAGGACTTAGTTGGATTGCAAAAACTTTATCTTTTTTAGAAACTGCTCCAATGTTGCATTAATTAATTAATTTATGATTCTCGCTTTCCTTTTTCCTTGCAAAAGTTACATAAATAAACAATTTTATTAGAGAATCTGGCCTGCATCTCAGCCCTGAAAAGTGGGGTGAAGCTTTCATGGGCACCGTTTCTAAAGGCATAGAGAAGAGTGAAGACTTTACATGTTAGGAGCCGAGAAAGTGCTGACGCCTGAATCGTTAAATGACGACAGACATGAAAATGATAGTGTGGTCCTGAAATGGCGGTGGGCGGATTTTTGCGGGCTTTCATCAGCCATGGTAAAATGGCACTAATGCAGAAATATGAAGTCCTTGGGTTTTTCTATTCTGCTTTGAAGCAATTTTTATGCTTGTAATCAATTTGGGAGAATTCCATTGAACTGTAATGGCATCCCAAATTCACGTGGTATTATTTATAAGAAACAACATTTTCACAGATAAAAAGTGTCCTTTACAGAAAGTAAATCTTAGTTTTCTCATTTTCTCAGTGGGTCTGTTTCTTTCATGTTGAGAAAAATCCAGTTATTCCTAAGCAGGCACTGGGTTTATAAGTTATGAATAGTTTAATTTTAAAAATGTGCAATGTTGCCTGCTGCTGGAACCATACATATTTATCACTTTGCCTTTTGAATTTTATGAGTAGAATTTTCAACATCGGGAACCATTTAGCTGCCTGGAAATTGAAGCTCCCATAGTTATGATTTTAAACGTTGATTTTATCTTTCTTAAGGGTTTGTCAGTGCAGAACATTATGGTGTCACCTTTTTCACAGTCCTCCACTCTTCAGGAGTAGGTTAATGAGGGTTCCTGGCTGGATCATCAAACCCACTTTTATTTTAAGATGTAAATTATGCTGCCTCATGGTGTAGGAATTACAAGGTGTCAGGAATTACATCCAGAATACTTTGACTCTGAAGGGTTTAGCAAATTAGCCTCACAAAACACATTGATCACAAACACAATAATGCAGAGATATATGTATGCTCCATATATTGTTAAATGGAATTGTGTTGATGAACCTGCTTATTGTATAAAAAGCAAAATATATGTACTTTGTATTGTACTGAGGCTGTATTGACGTATGTGTTTTAATAGTATATTTCATATACTATTACTATTTCTTCCCAACAAGTGTCAAAAAATTAAAACTACTCAATGTCACATTTCAGTTCAGTGCAAAATTGCGGCAAAAACTAGCAACTTCAAAAATGGAATATGTTGAAAATCTGTAAATTGTAAAATACATTTTTTATTACATGCAGACATGTGCAGACATTCCACTGTTAACCCCCTATACATCCGCTTTGACATTGTTAACCCTCTATACATCTGCTTTGACATTGTTAACCCTCTATACATCTGCTTTGACATTCCACTGTCAACCCCCTATACATCTGCTTTGACATTGTTAACCCTCTATACATCTGCTTTGACTTTCCACTGTTAACCCCCTATACACCTGCTTTGACATTC
>JAACJT020022716.1:17240-43938 GCA_009936485.2 Gymnarchus niloticus | reverse complement strand
CACTGTCAACCCCCTATACATCTGCTTTGACATTGTTAACCCCCTATACATCTGCTTTGACTCTCCACTGTTAACCCTCTATACATCTGCTTTGACTTTCCACTGTTAACCCTCTATACATCTGTTTTGACATTCCACTGTTAACCCCCTATACATTTGCTTTGATATTCCACTGTCAACCCCCTATACATCTGCTTTGACATTGTTAACCCCCTATACATCTGCTTTGACTCTCCACTGTTAACCCCCTATACATCTGCTTTGACTCTCCACTGTCAACCCCCTATACATCTGCTTTGACTTTCCACTGTTAACCCCCTATACATCTGCTTTGACTCTCCACTGTCAACCCCCTATACATCTGCTTTGACTTTCCACTATTAACCCCCATACATCTGCTTTGACTTTCCACTGTCAACCCCCTATAAATTTGCTTTGATATTTCACTGTCAACCCCCTATACATCTGCTTTGACATTGTTAACCCTCTATACATCTGCTTTGACTTTCCACTGTTAACCCCCATACATCTGCTTTGACTTTCCACTGTCAACCCCCTATACATCTGCTTTGACTTTCCACTATTAACCCCCATACATCTGCTTTGACTCTCCACTGTTAACCCCCTATACATCTGCTTTAACTTTCCACTGGGTGGAGAACAGATTTCTCATCTTCTCATAAGGAAACCAGCATAACTGAAGCCAAAAAACGAGTTTCGGTAATCTGCAAGGGCTTCAATGCTCACTCAGCCCAAATAAACGAATATGCGCATTCATAAACAAACACGCACGCACCAATATGCACGCACACACACTGGCGGACAAGTATATGTGCTTGCACAAACAGCTATCTCGAATATCTCTTTATATATGTCGTTCAAAGATGGCCTATGTCATTTTTAATTACACATGGTAAATAAAATTACACATCCAAGTAAATACATGAGAAAGCTTATTCTGCCTGATTTCTTTTCTATTTAGTAAAGCACTTTATTCATAGTCTTCAAAATTGTTTCGCTGGGTTGTGGTCCACCCAGATATCTCAGCTTGACCCATCCATCTTCTGACTGCTTTTCCTGCTCTGAAGCCTATCCCTGCCACATAAGGCATAAGGCTGTAATACAGGCTGGATTTCATATCAGTCCATCCCAGTGTGAACAAAGCCTGGTAACTGTTGAGCTGTTGTGTAAACTTACTTTGAGCTGTTTTACAGATGTCTTGTTCAAATGTGATATTCTTTAGACCACCTGGCATCTTATAAACACTTAAAATGATAATTTGATATGGATGTTTCTTCAGATAATTTTATTACATAAACACAGTTGCATAAGGAAGATGTTTTTCAAAGTTTCAGAACATCGAATTTATGTTTTCTTAAAAAATCAAGATAAAAACAGTGCTGTGCAGAGCAATGCCAACAAAGAAAATCATCTTTAATGATATTTATATTGCTGTGAAATTACGACTTTATGTTTGTCAAAGTGCATGATTAACCATTTCAAAACCTTTCATTCGGTTCCTGTAGTAGTTCCAGATGCAATCAGTTATACACACGTATTTGTTGAACTCTGACACCATTTTTGGCTAAGCTAAACCTCATAAAGTCAATTCACTAATTACGTTAATTAATCAAGTAAGCTGCTCGTGTAATTTTGCTAATTCATGGAATGCCTGAGCTGCTCTCAAGGAGAGGTTTGGGGAGCACTGCTATGTCATTCTAGATAACACAACGTTTTTTAGGCTATTACTGTGTTTTGTTATATAATTTAATGTCAAATTGTGTTTTCTGAGCAAATACACTTTGTATCAATATAAAGAACTATCGCTTTGTTTCTTTTTTGGCTTAAGACTTTTGCAGAATAATGGGTATTTTTTATGTATTAATTTGTTCCATGTTCTAAACTTCAACAACCTTTCATAAAAAAGCTTTCTGTCAATTGTGCATCTCAGTTTTTGAAAAGGTGCCTTCGTGTTAATGAAAACCATTAATGTATATATTGTAACATGATTATTAATCTGCTTTGATGGCACGACTGCCAGAAAGAATTTTTTTTTTTGCTACAATAAATTGCTTGCTTGCCCTGCAATGAGTTGGCCCCCCATTCAGGGTGTCCCCCACCTCATGCCTAAGGCTACCTGGGATAGGCTTCAGGCCCCTCCGCAACCCTGAAGTGGATAAAGTGGTTTGGCAGATGGATGGATGGGTGGATACATTGCTTGCTTTTAATCTGTTCATTTCCAACTGGGTTCTTTTCAAAGTTCACTGGTTAAATTATTATCTTCTATTATATGACTGGTGACTCAGGAGGTTTTGCCATACACCTGCAGGGTTGGTGGTTTGAGACCTACTCCTACTCTGTGTTTGTGTGCAGTCTGCCTGTTCTCTCCAGTTAAGGTAACTGGTGTCTGTATAAATTGCTCTACACTCTAGGGCAAGACTGTGAATGTTAGTAGATATGTGCTCCTTGATGGACTGACATCTTCCCTATTCATTACTCGATGAGTTTGCCCTGGCTGTTCTTTTCTCCCTCACGTTAGCTTAGCTTAGCGGGTCTGAATGTTTCTTAATAATCTGCACTCCAGCACAGGCTCATTAACACAGCTCAACGCAGGCATGTCTGTGTGGCTCATAGTCAATGTGCTGTACCTGTGTCTTGTAGTTAAAAAGCATATTCCAGTCAAACTCAAATATTTTTCATCACATTACTTAATTGCATGACTCTGTAATCACTAAACTCTAAAATCATGATTATTCACATTTTTTCACTGGTATAATATACTAACCTGGGGGGCACAGTGCCTTAGTGGCTTACACTGTTGTCTCCACTGTTGTCTGAATTTTGCCACAGCCCTGTGTGTGTCAAGTTTGCTTGTTTTCCCTGTGTCTCTCAAGTTTCCTCCAGGCACTCCAGTTTCCTCTTGCCATTTGAAGACATGCAGTTAGGCTAATGGACATCTATAAGTTGCTCATAGCGAATGATTGTGTGTGTGAGTCCATTTGTGCATGTGGCTTCCAGTCCTGGGTGTATCACAGACGTGTGTCCTATACTGTCTGGGATAGGCTTCAGGCCCCTCTGGGACTCAGACCAGGACAAGTTGTTAGATAACTGATGGATGAATATACTAATGCACTGAGTTCATTGTATCCAGTTTGCTCCTTGATTCTAAATGATATAGCTTAGCTACAGCTTTCATCCATAGCAAATAAATACTTGTTAGCTGAATATTTGTGCTGGAGAATTATTTTTGTTTTGAAAACGTCAGCTTAATTGCCTTTTTCAAGCATTTTACAGTACAGGGTCTCCATGGATTTTTGTCAGCTATCCTTAGGGAGCAAATCGACCTTCTTAAACGCTAAGCCTCCTGAGCAGGCCAGATGTCCACCACTTTGGAGAGACCCGTGCCATGTGTGGTTCCACCCTGAACCGGTGTCGCGTCTCACGTGTGGTTCCACCCTGAACCTGTGTCGCGTCTCACGTGTGGTTCCACCCTGAACCGGTGTCGCTTCTCACGTGTGGTTCCACCCTGAACCGGTGTCGCTTCTCACGTGTGGTTCCACCCTGAACCGGTGTCACTTCTCACGTGTGGTTCCACCTTGAACCGGTGTCACTTCTCGCGGTTTGCTTGTCTGAAACCTCCCCTCAATAAAGTGAGCTGGGGAGTGAGCCGCAAGGAAAATCATTTGTTTTGTTTCCGTTTAAAAAAAAAAAAAGTTTAAAAATACTGAATAGATTATGCGGGGCCTCGGGTCTTTTTTAATAATTGCCAGAATTCATCAGAACACAAGACACTGCAAAGCAGAAGATGGTGGACGGAAATGACATTGTTTAAAAAGCTTGTTATTGTCATTCACGTTTGAAAAATATCATGTGCTTTTGAAAGTATGCAATAAATTCAAAAAAACGTTCAACGGCTTTCATTTAAAGGAACAACTGATCATGTGACAGACTGTTATTATAAGTATAACCTATTTTTTTTCATACAATGTTGTGAAACAGTATCGAGCCCTGATTCATTCTTTTTGTTTTGTATTTTTTGTGTATTCTCAGGAAGTTTCCTATATTGAACTGTGTTTGAAGTTGTGAAACCATTACATGTGATAAATTTGCCAAAACAGAAGAAATCAGAAAATGGTAGGTGCTTTTTCACGGCTCTGTAGATAGACAGATAGATGACCAACCTATTACATAATGCCTAATTTATTGTGACACTTCTGATGGACGTGTCAACCTGTTACACTCCCTAATCATTTTTACTCTTCCTTTCCTGTCATAGTCAGTCATACTTCTTGTGTCTTTCTCTGCTGGATTTAAGAAAAATCCAGTGAAAAAATCTCCAGGCACGCACTGCCCTGGGGAGTTTGAGTAGAAAGTCTGTGCTGATGAAAGGTCACACTGTTTCGATTAACACTCATGCGGCTGGGGGGGGTCACCTTTGCTGTCTGTTTTAGGTCTCTACAACTTGCTGCCAGTCCAACAAATTTCCTAAGCACGAGGCCACAGCACCGTGCTGGCCGAGGCCCAATCATCTGATTTTTATTACACCCCGACTGGTTAAGAGTGTCTTGAATATTTGTAATGTACGGCAAAGAAACGTAGTCTCCACAAGCTGCCCCACCAGGCATTATTTTTTAGTCTAAATAAATTAAATCATTTCATTCTCGTTAATTTATTATCATCTATTTTGCGTATAATTCTCAGTTCAACAATATACTATATCTTGCATGTCTATATAATATAGTTTTATCTTTCTTCTACTTGTTTTTACTTTTTAAGTGTTTTGCAAAACAAAAAACATTTTTAACCCTAAGCTATCCACTCAATTATAGTTAGTTTCTGCATGACATGTTTATCTTCAAGTCTGATTCATGTGATCTTATCATATTTATCAGTAAATATGAAAATTTCCTTTCATTAGTGTTTCAAAGGTCTGCAAATGTATTTTATATCACATTTTCTCATTTGATTGTTTTCTTGCTTTTTTGTGATACCAGAGTGTGCTCACTTTGTATGTCATATTACTAATTTTTTATTCCCTAATATTACCAGAGGAGGCTCTGTGGAGTTTTACCTTGAATTTACAGTATATAATTTTGCTCATTAAAGTTGTCACATGACACCACAAAAATTGCTGGTTTGTTTCTACTCCAGTAAAGCATTTGAGTAGCTGGTGGAAAGAACAGTTGGAAAGTTGAAATAATGTCTGTAGGATGGAAATAGTTGGCCTGGGGGCCCTGGAGTTGTCTGTATGACATTTTCTGCTGCCTTCCCGCCTGGATTCTTGTACAGGGCTGAGGAGCAACGAATCACACCATTTTTGGACAGAAATGTCTCCTCAGCAATCTCTTCATTGTTTTTTTCTTCCTCTGATTCTTTGTAATCATTTTCTGACTCTTCCTGAACATCATCTTTATAAAATAAGATGCCATTCACCTGTTGTACTTAAAACTTCACTGTCATGGCTTCAGCGAATTGTTAAGCAAAAATGAATGAGAGTATATCCAGGTATGGCATTTTTATAGCTGTATGACTCCACCCTTACATCTTGTGCTCTGTAAATTGATTGGTCGGTTTCATCGTTTTTTTCATAACTGCATGACTCCACCCCTTACATCTTGTGCTCTTTAAATTGATTGGTTGATTATGTAGCATTTTGACACTTGTGCATCATTATGTGTGAAAATATTCAAGCAAGCCAGTCCCCTTGACTTTTCCCCATTCAGGCAATGTTTGGCACACATTTACTGTTTCAAGAGACCCATGACTTGACTTGTTCATGATTTGAGGCGCTCTGGTTAGTCAGAAAGCCAGACTGGCCATACCTTCAGAAGAACGGAGGCCTTCGCATGGCTTACATTCTGTCTAGAGAGCCATGGTGTGAATGAAACCATCCCTCTTCTTAGACATTTGATCAAATGCTTCTGACAGCAGACTCCAGTCCTGACAATATATCTTTCCTGAGATATATTTCCCCCAGGGCAAACTTGATCCTGTGCCAGGTATGTATGTCTGAATATGTAACTGTATGAGAGTTAGTTCTTCTATGACCTGATCCAGGGCCAGCTGCCATGACAGCTTACTGTTGACATACACTCCGAGCAGCCTTTCCACTGGCCAACCTTGTGCTTGGCTAAAATGTGTCTGAAATACGCACATCACTGATCTGTATCAGAGTACTTTTGACTTTTTGCAGGGTTAGCGTGTTCGTTTATGTCCACTGGACACACTTTTCTAATAGCTGGCACAATCTGCCTTGACTGAGAGAAACACAGAAGGGCCTCGTCCATGCCTGTGGTACCTGTCATCTTCAATGTGGTTTTTCCAGCTGTGTTTAATATTCAAAAATATTACTAAGCTGTCCAGATCCTGTTCATAACCACATTCCTCATAGCAGTCCTCTTCCATCTCTTCATTACTGTTGGAGGTATAGTAAAAAAATCACTGTGCCTCACAGCTCAGCTTTACAGTAAATGGTTTCTACAGCTCCTCAATGACTGCAGCCCATGCATTGACGCAACAATTCTGAAAATTAACAACAAATAAATGTAAATGGAACAAATATTTTTATTTATCTCAGTCAGAGCCTTCCACAGCTACTGCTCCAGCTCCCAATACAAGAATTCTCAAATGTTCTACGTTTGGCTTGGTCTGCTACTGACAACATTGTTCCATGATTAATGGCATCCTGCCCAGGTTGACCCTTGCCATGGATCTGGAGCTTCCCGTGATAAACTCCAGGTTATTCTTGACCATGAACTGTTTCAAAAGTCACAAAAATGGATAGATGGATCATCATTGGCTGAAGATATTTTAATGTGTGCATTGCTAGTTGCTGGCATACTTTGACCTAACTCTGGTACAAGGCTACCTTATTTAAATCCTCTGATACTTTACGCTTTCCCGATTCCTACAGAAATCTGAAGTAGAACTGTAGGATTTCATGGATCAAATAGTATGTTTCAAGCATGTTTAGATTTTCAAAAAAACCTTCTTTTGTTATCCAGTTGGAATATTCTGGTTATTAGGATTTTGGATGATATGAAAAATCTTTCACTGAACTGAAATACCAGTAGGACTTCATAGGACTTGCTACTGCAGCAGAGCCAATGGAATGCATAAACGGAAATTCAAATGCCTGTTAGAATCCATTGTGGAGTTTGCATTCAATACCTGTTAGAATCCATATTGGAGTTTGCATTCAAATACCTGTTGGAATCCCTTGTGGAGTTTGCAATCAAATGCATGTTAGAATTCATTGCGGAATTTGCATTCAAATACCTGTTAGAATCCATTATGCAGTTTGCATGTTATCCCCATATTGTACATCCTCTGAGCACTCCGGTTTCCTCCTCCAGTTCAAAGAACTGTAGTCTGGCTAGTAGGCATCTCTAAATTACATTTTGTGTGTGTGTGTGCCTTGTGATGGACTGTCTTCCAGTCCAAGGTGTACTCCAGTCTTGTGCCCTATACTTTCTGGGATAGGGTCCAGGCCCTGACCAGGATATGTGGTTTGAAGGTGGATGGATGGATGGATGTTAGAATCCAAAGCACCCACAAAATGTTTGTTTTATTTTCTCTAACATGATGTTCAAGAGTCAGGGCCAAAACTCAATTACAGTGAGGAAACGGAGTAATATAGAAGTCCATTCTCTCCCTCTCTCTGAGGTGGCTACGGCATAAAAAATGGATACCTTGAATTTGACATGACACAGAAAGCTGCGACATAACATTTAAAAATTAAAAAGTGGTTTAAATCCAAGAATCAATTTACCTTTTCATTTTTAATTTGGTCTATAATTTCAAACTGACTTCCTTTCCTAATGCAAATGAAGTCTGCTCATATTAAATGCAGAATGGTTTCAATTGTACATTTGCAAAGTCGTATATTTGTTTATAGAACAGCCGACTCCAAAAACGGTTTGCACATTAAGTGGGTTCTGGGGCTTTTATATTTTAGTTCACACATTTACACATGGATGTGTAATATCTTGGAAAATCTTCTGTTGAAAGAATTCCAAATGTGGAAATAATTTAAGCAAGACTTAAATAAGAAACATTTTAAACAGTATTTGTTTAAATAAAAAAAAAAATAATTAACACTCCATCCAACAGTAAAACCTCCTTGGCTGAATTAAATAAACCTGTAAAAGATTATATGCAATAAGTAACAAATTGTCATCCATTCAAAGGATGAAACATATGACATGTGACATTACATTACTGTGTGTGGTTTCAACATTTTGTTTTAATTTCTTTTCAACATTTTTGGTCTATGCCATTCATCATTCTGAGCTCTGTGGTGTGAAAAGAGAGCACAGTTTTTAAGCATTCATATATTAATTCTTTATGCTCATAACAGCTGCTTTGAGGCCGATGGTTTTGGTGGACCTGAACTTACTGTTCCTCTCAGACCTAATAACGGCCCGGAATGAAACAAAGGAACAGAAAGCAATCAATTTCAAACCTCTCCTGGGAGGACAACCCTACTTCATTCTCTTCATAACCATGGACTAGACATACAGTGTGCATCTGTTTCCAACCCTTTAATTCTGAGCATTGGCATGGCAAGAGAGCCATCTGGCAACGAGTCTACCAGAAGGTTCTCTTATTCTTTCATTTGGTCCTATTTGTCTTTGGCGCCGATTTATGTGCATGGAATCCCTTCTGTTGAGCCTAGAATAAGAAATTAATTCATAAATCTCACTTATTTTGTATGGCCCACAAAGGACCCTTAGGCATCAAAAAGCAGTGAGTCCCTCTTAACCGTCTCGGTTATTTTTCTCTCCACGACCAACAGCACGAGGGAACTGTTAGAAGAAAGTAGGATCCCTTGCTCAGTTGCCTCTGACTAGAGGAGAGAGAGAAGCATTACTCATAGGAAGGAGTCAAGGATGCACACAAAGACAAAAGTCTGCTATTAATCAAAGTATGTTCCTTGGGACTTCATCTTCTAACCCACAATAATCAAAGCATGAGCTGCTTAGACTCTGAACCCATTCATCCACCCATCCATCTGTACATCACTCATTCTGGCTGGGAGTCTAACCCTGGTAGCACAGGGCTGGAAGTTGTGTTACACCTTGAATGAGCTGCCAGTCCATCACAAAGCATGTACGCAAACAGACAATTGAAAGACACCAATTAAATGTTTGTCTTTAGGCTGTTGCTCAGCAAGTTAGGGGTCTGTGCCTGTGATTGGAAGGTTTCCAGTTTAAATCTCACACCTGGCCAAAGTCCTCAAAACACTGTTGGGTCCTTGGTCAAGGCCCAGAGCTGCTCCATGTGCGTCGTAATGTGTATGCCTCATTTTATGTTGCTTGGGGCAAAAGTGTCTGCAAGATAAGTGAAAACAATTTTGGTTATGGAAGGTAAGACTTCACATTCTTCTATATTGGTTTTATAGATATTTTTAAGTTTGGCTTGATAATCAGATGATGATTTTGATGATGCAAGCAGTGTTGCTATCTAATGGCCCCTTAAACTTGAAATCCTTCAGTCACGCAAGCTTACATATGCGGCAATAAAAGCAAAGCTATTTGCTAATGACTATGAGAATCTAATTATGAGCTTTACCGGTAAATATGTGTACAAAAGTATTGCTATGCAAAGGAGTTTCTCGGGGTTCCACCAATCATTTGTATCTCACTCATTCTTCTGCACGTCTTTTTTTGGAAACTTCCATTCGGTCAGCAGCCCCCAGTCCTTGCAGTTTCCAGCTGTCACAGTCCAAAGAACCTGGCAGTGTGGGTCAGATGAAGGTACATGTTTCTCAGATCTCATATACATAGTCTTAGCCAAGGAGGGGGATCTTGGGTTTGATCCTCCCCTGAAATATTTTTGGAATCGGTGGTTTTCTGTGCATTTAAGATGTTACAACCCCCCTCCCCCCACCACAAATTTCTCATCTGGCAAGATTTTTAAACCACCCCTGAAATTAATTTCTGGCTACACCCTTGCTCATATATAACTTTCTTTTCTGGCACTAACTCAACTGGTAAGCAATTCCATAAAGTACCATTTTGGGTTAATTTGACAAACTCTGAGCTACTGTATGAAAATCTCCTTGTGCTGCTTATGGCTTTATACACCTATAATTGACAGGGCTGGAAATTCCGTTAAGCATCTTCAGGTAAACATGTAGACCTGTTGTTGTACTTACGCTGCTTAGTGACTACTGCTGTCCGTTGTCTTCCAGATTTGAAGATGATGATGGGAATGACACTGCTTCTCTTTCACAGGTTCCCCATACGGACCTTTGCAAGACTACTGGCTCTAAGCCAGGGATACATTTGCTCAGCTACACTTAAGAAATTGTTAGTGCTACGAGTGATTAAATGAGATGTGGAGTGTGTACTGAGTAACCTCCCATGTCATCAGCATCACCTGTAGTAAGATGAGTAGACGTCGTATCACAGGTGTCTAAGCAAGTCAAGGAGCCGCTGCAGGCAATACATTTACTCAGAACTTTGGTCCAGTAACGTATATGAAGCGTGTAACGTTAAGTAAAATAAAAAAAAAAAAAAAAACAATTTAGGAGCACCCAGAATACATCCAAATGCTGAAATATAAAATCTAACATAACAACAATTATTTTAATAATGAATTATATATAAATGGTTATAACACACGGTGGTCAGTTTGTTACAATGGTGTTTATTAATGTACCCCAAAAAATTGTCTGATGGTATTGTCTACCTGAAGTGACAGGCAATATGTCAAGTACAGGCAAAGCCTCAAAACATCTGTCCAATCATATTGGTTCAATCATCTGTCCATTCACATCTGTCCAATCACAGCTCCATTTAGATCAGCCAGTTAAATGCTTCTTATTTCTGGCTTCAGCTGACTCAGTAATCGTCTTCCAAAAACATCTCTAAAATCAGTGTTGTCCAATTCAGAGGTACACCAACGCAGTCCGTCACAGGGCAGACACACCAACTATCATATATTATGAGCCAGTTATATACGGCCTGGCTAACTGGTGTGAGGATTTGAGAAAACAGTGCCATCCAATGTGCAGGAGTACAGTCTCATATATAAAACAAGGTTGTAGGATTCTCTCTTAATGCACTGATCAAGTGATCACATCATTAGGCAAAAATTCATTTGTGAGGAATGAGATGGAAGGTGCAATCCAAGAACCAGGCATCAGTCAGAAGGTCTAAAACATGTTTTAGTCATCAAAAGATGTTCCTGGATCAACAGCAGTCTATCCAGCAAGAGGTACTGCATTGTTTCAGTCAAGAATCAAGCAGGTCCACTGCAAAGCTCTGCCAGTCTTCAGTGCTGCATTCTGTAAAGTGTTAATAATTGAGGCCATCGTGATAAAGAGCACGACCCCACCGACACCACCTGACTGGAGGGACATTAATGTTCTGCTAGCCCCCACTACTGGGAATGGACACGGTGTAACCTGGCTAGGATACTGCTGACCTTCAGACAGAATCTCTGAGCTTCCATGAGCTTCCAGGAATTAGAGGATAGTGAGAATTGCATAGCCAGATAATCCCCTCTCTAATGTGTCCTGTTAGTCACTCCATGACAATCTGATCTTTTTTTCAGTATTTCTCCTTACTCATTTCATCGTGGTGTTGCATTTCCCACAGTTTTCCCAAACCTCTTCACGAATAAGGCCAGCACTATTGTTGAGAAATACTTGCACGAGTGTATAAACATTATTATCTTAAATCACTACTAGGTTTCGCCTAGCAGTTCACCACCCTGGTGAGCCAGCATGAGAATCTGAAATGACTTTTTCCTTTTTCTTGGTGGCCTTGAAAGCTCAGCGTTCGACTTGACGCAGTGATCTCCCTCCATATCTTCTCCTGTTCTTTTTCCCCTAGTCTCTGCTGAGAGGTGTTGTCAGTGTGGTCGAGTGACCAAGTCAGAGTGAACGGTGTTGCTTTTGGCCTGTATTATGCCTCCTTACATTTCTTTAACCATTTTGTGATCAGAGCAGTGAACGCCCTAACTGTCAGAACACAACGATAACTTTCAGTTAGCTGTAAGTGCCTCCACTTGTATTAAAGAGAAAAAGCAAGATCTGGATTGTTTTATGAAGGCAAAGTCAGGTTAAATTATATGTCACTGTGTCTGCGGATAAAAAGCAACTCTAGAAATGTACCTTTCACAAGGGCACGAATCCCCTTGAAATTCAATGGCGGTAACATGGGTATGGTATTGAATGACATGTGATTTCCAGCACATGCTTATGATTAAGGATACTGCGAATCCTGATCCCTCTCAATAACCAGTAAATAGTATAAATTATAGTAATAGGTGCGTTTGATACATTAGATGGAGAAATATGCTAAAATGGGCATCTCCCCTGACAGGGAAATGTATTGCACCCCTCTTTAAGACTTTTGTGGAAAAAACAAGATTGCTCTACGTTCTGGGGTCCTGGCCCACCTTCCTACTGATGCGATTTGACATTAGTAATCCCCATTGTCCAGACTATATGTCTCCACCCCTCATGGCTGCATGGTACCACTGCCAGCACCAGAGAATCCACAATACATCTGTGAGACACGTAACTGATAACACAACTTCCCACAATAAATTGATGTAAGGGCTAGAAATGCACCTTCTAAGTATGGCTATTACAGATTTATTAGGGGTTGTATATTTTCTACAAAATAACTTCATCCATCCATCAAAAGCATTTATCCAGTATCGTGTTACAGCCTGGAATCTGTCCAAAGAAGCACAGGGCACGAGAGATAAGACATCCTGGATGGGGTGCCAGTCCATTGGAAAGCACACACTGGACATTTTTTAGACACCAAAGCCCCTAATTGTATGTTTTTGGACTGTAGGAAAAATCCAGAGTACCATGGGGAGGGAATTCGTCGCAACAAGTCCTATAAAACGTCTGTGCCGTACTATATGTGCAGTGAGGATTGTGCGTGGAGTTTGCACTCTGCTATTCACGTGCAAAAATGCTTTTGTTTTTGCAATCTATTGCTGTGGTAAACAAAGATTATGTGACTCATGATGTTTCAAAAGTTTTGCCCCTAGATCAAGTACATTTTATGCAAGATTCATGTCCTCAATCTGGATTATTACCAGTAGTTTTCAACCTGACAAGCGAATAAAATCGTGAATTAATAAAATGTATTTTTAATCCCATTTCACTTAAAATAAAAAAAGATTTACGATTTTTTTCTTCATGCAAAAGCAATATAATCTTTGTTACTTATAGTTTAAACTACTGTGATATGTAGTGTGATGCAAAGTTCAGAGCACGTGGTTTGAGTTTTGAAAGAAGAAATGTCAAAGCATAAACCAAATCCGCTATAAACTCCCAGCATCCTCCCCTATAACTTTAATTGTACTCCTTATTCTACACTTGGTCCTTCATCCAGGCCACTGTTTGCTCAGTTCATTTATAATCGCCGACATGCTGCTCTTTTTGGCCATACGACATTTTGTCTCAGTAGGGCTGGATCTCAGAACCACGGTTCTGTTTTCCTATGGATAATGATACTCCATCAGCAGTGAGCAGCCACTAAGGCCCTTCAGAGTGTAGATGGCACAAGTGTTAAAAGTTTTCCAGCCCTTTTATGCTCTCAATATCTACTTCATTTTCTGTAACTGATTGTCTAGCTGGGGTCTCAATGTTTATAATACTGTATGCTTGAGGCCTAACTATGATAAATGATTTAAATCACAGACACACAGTAGGATCAGGTAGGGATGGTAGGGGCATGTCCTGACCATCCTTCAGGAAAGCTGATAATATCCTCATCAGCTTTTACATGTGCCATTAAAGCATACATCCATCTTTGAACCATTTATCCTGGTTGAGGTCATGGAGGGGCCTGGAGCCGACCTCAGGCAGCATAGAGTGCGAGGCTGTGGGTGACCAACACCTGAAATTATGGATCATTTTTTATTAAATGTATTATTGCACTCACTACTTAGGTATGAGCATAAGGCATACTTTGGATGAGATCCCAGTTCATCACAGAGCACATGTACCACTTAGAGGTAACAGTTAGCATAACTGCACATCTTTGGATTGATACAGGGAGATGAAGAACACAGAGGAAACCCATGAGACACTGTGAGAACATGCAAACTCCACACACAAAGAGCAGAGATGGGATTCAAACCCTCCAACTCTGGGGGGGGCTGAGGAAACAGTGATACCTACTGAGCCACTGTGACTCTTCTAGGATGCATAGAGAAAAGAAATTATTTGTGGGTTGAATAGTCTAACTATACTGTATCTAGTATAGTTTCATATTTTGCTCATATTTTTGCTTATTTGAGAAGAAATGTCCCTTCTGTTCTCTGACACATTAAAAAGTTAGTACCTTAAAGGGAATTTCCTGGAGTCTGTTTATGTACTGACAAAGAGAAGAACGTCATGTTTAATGGTGTGAGCACCCTGCAGGCCCAGCTAGTGCTGGCTCTACCACTGAGAGGTTCTGAGGATTTACCGTATGCTATAACAGTGATGTAAGTTCTGAGTGCTGTTGAAAGGCTTTGCGTGGCTACCATTTTTTACCGTGACTGGCACGCTGCCTAATGTATGAAGATGTGTCACACTGTGACAATTGTATGGATGACTGTAATCAGCTTGTTTGCCCTGTAGAAGTATTATAAACACAATCATTTTATCTTGCAAAAGATTAGAACTAAATAATAAAGTCACCCACTACAACCCTCAGATGTACAGGAAAATGTCTGAATGTGTGATTCTGCGGGTTAGGCATCTGTGGTTGTGATCGGTAGGTCATAGGTTTAAATCCGATAACCAGAAAAAAGTCTCCATTTCACTGTTAGACCCTTGAAATTAGGCCGTTAACCACAAACCTGCTCCAGGGGCATCGGATAAATGTCCAACCTTGTGCTCTGACCCCAAGCTTGCCTTCACCTGAGTGTGTATCCTCAATAAGAGTAAGATGAGTTATGTGAAAAACACATTCCAATGTATTTTGTGAAATTGTACAAATAAAGATCTCATTATAAATTGTATTGTTCTGCTTATATTCAAAATTACATTGAAATGAACAACAAAAATATTTGCCATTTTTATTTAGAGAAATGTTGAGACCAACATCCTTTTCATCAAGTTCTTCGATGTTTTACTTTATACTGGAATGCTTCATTATTTTCATTACAATAGTCGTTATCCCAATATGCAAGATATTGACACAGGATCCTTTTCTTAAGCCTTAGAGAAGACTTAAGCAGCTAAGGAACTTGATTAAACATCAAACAGCATTTCTTCTTTGGAAATTAGATATAAAGTAAATGTTGAATGATTTGCTGAAGTCTGGAGGCTGTAAACGTCTTCTATATAATGCCATAAATTAAGATTTAAACAGCTGCAAATTGAGGAGAACATACTTTCTGAATTGCTGTCCCTTTACCGGAAGTTGGGTAAACTGTACATGTGAAGACTGCGAGCAACCCCATTTTCAAAATTCTGTTGATTCGGGGGCCTTAGAATCAGCACACATCTTTCAATGGAGTCGGCTCATGCTTGTTTATTTTCTGTGTTACTTATATGATGGGTTATGCTTAATGTCACACAGGTGCCCCTTCGATTTCTGTAATAGTCTATGCTGTTATCTGCAAAGCCTGAAACTGTGAGCGGTGCACGAGTTCAGGGGTCGGCTACTCTGGGCACTTTGTGTCAACACATGTAGTCTCATGGGATGTGATTTGCTGACCTGTGCAGTACATTTCATAGCATGGAAGGAAAAAAAAAATAGTATCGGCTTTCACGATCCGTCAGTGGAAAGCTAACTTTCTACACACACCATGTAAAATGTGATAAACTAAACTACAGCCCACAGAAGTCAAGAGTAATGGCCATCTCTCTTTTTTTTTGCTGCTTCAGCGCTTGGAAATTAGTTTGTAGATGTTTTATAGCATTTTTCAACCTTTACTGGGTTTTTGGTCAGAATTGGCCAAATAAAAAATTATGTGTGTAGAATTATTTTTAGTGGAAACTCCAGTAAAATATTTGACATCATTCATGGACGGTTTGTAGACTACAGTTGTTTCATTGTGGGAACATATTAAATGCAACTCCCAGGATGTATGGATGTGCAATGTGACTATGAACAGGTAATATCCCTCGGTGACATCGTTATCAATGTGGAATCTTGGTCAAAGTCCAGGAAATTATCTGCGGCTGTGAAATTTGGCATTTGAAATATTGTGGCCAATGGTCGGCATGAATTGATGTCACATCCCATAGGTGTAAGCGCCAAGGAAGACGATGACGTGAGTGCCACCAATTCCTGTTCATGATTTTAAATAGGCGTTTCCGTTTTACAACATCAGGTTCCTGTGCAATCATGTGCAAGCGCTGCTTCTAAATTTTTTGAAAACCACTTTTGAATGCTGATGTTTCACAGGCAAATGCAAAGTTTCATAGTAGGAATCAGAATATGATTTTAGTCTTCAGACCTGATGCACTGAGTCTGTTAGCTACTCTGCCCTAGCTTTGTGCTTTCAGTGAATTAATAAAGAGCAATCCTTGTAATCTGATAGACAGACAGACGTACAGACAGACAGACTTTATTGATTATAAGCAGGAAATTCCAGAATTAAGCAGGGCTAAACTTGCATAAAATCTTTCTACAATTGCCCAAGGCACAGCTGAATGGTCAGTGACAATGTGGAAAAACAAACTCCCGCACCTCGGAGACTGGAAAGACCCCACGTTGCAGCCCCCTCTTTCCTCTGCTAGGGTACTTTATAACCCTGGAGTGCCTTGCTGATCCTTGGCTGTGGATTTACCACTCCCATGGATTTACAGAGATCCATGATAGCTGGGTGACTGTGGCATTACCTTGGAATGCAGGGTTTCATCCACTGTGTATGCTGGCTTCCAGGAACCCAACTCTGCCAGCATTTCTGTGGAAAGATTTAGTCGCTAAAGAGTCCTTGATTATGGTGTACATGGTATATATGGGAAATGAAAAACTGTTCTCATGAAGGCCTGGAGATCCAGAGTGATGCAAAATTTCTGCTTAGATGCAGGACAATTTTTTTTTTTTAATAAATTGAACAAATTTAAATAGTTTTAAACAGTATATTAAAAGCTTGAATCCTAGACCACACCCCTTTAACCTGACATGGGGTGTGGTAAAAGTCATTCTGCTGACTGCCGTTACTGAAAGTACAAGACAGAGAAGCCCCATACAATACAAGCCATTCACAATGCCAGCGTCTCTGCCCTGAGATCAGTGAATAGTATACTCACTGACTGGATTGGCAGATCCTTGGATGAGGTATACAAAAAGCACAGTTAGAAGTAGAGAACTGGAGAGCCCAAGAACATGAACCAGTACAGGGAACTCAACACAAGAGCTATGGAACCCTGGCTAACCAAGACAGTACGTGAAATTGGAAACAAGTTCCTGGTTGCCAGAAGAGTGAAGTCAAAGATGAAATACTGGCACAAGAAAAAAACCTAAAGACAGAAGACTTCCAGCCTGGAAAATAGACCTGCAAACCCAGAAAGAGGACTCCGAACTAAGCTGAGCTAAATGTTAATACTTGGACTCAAAAAGCAACAAGACAAAACTCGCTGCTCAGTTTAAATAGATCTAGGTGCCCCCTACTGTTGATTCAGAGCAAAGTCACATGAAAACAAAACGGCAACAAACAAATGCCATTTCAGACTAAATGTTCTCTTATTACCAAATCATTTTGACCTGAAGACAGTATGACATCTAGTGTTTGATTCTGGGTGGCAGCTAGATGGTTAACAATGTGTTTGTTTTTTTGATTCCCACTGACTTTAGTTAAACAGCTTTTTTGTTGAGTCACTATCAGCTCTCTTGGGTGTCTGCTTGTGGCTTTACCGACTCCGGGTTCTCTTGGGGTAAATGACATTTTTAATCTGGTGACAGCTGGGTGTAGTTAGTTGACTTTCATGGGGCTCAGCTGTGTGCACTATCCCAAATGAAAACATGGGTGGGGTTGCTGCCTTTCACACAGATGGATGAGGTTCACTGTCATTTTAAAAAAAAAAATCCTCCAACGTATCTTGACTTATGATAGCAGCTCAGGTCAAATATCTAGCAAAATACTGATTGATAAGGATTATTTCATAAAATTTGTAAGAATTTGAACTTGCAGGTGTGTGGTCCTTCCAGAAAATCTCATTGCTTTTGGGTTTTATTGGTATCATTAGGTAAATTGACAGCTGTATGCTAGGGATGTGACTTGTATGTCACTTTGGACAGAAAATATCTACTAAAATGATAAGCCTGCATATCAAGATGCTACAATTTGCTTTACCTTGCATGCTTCGTTAGAGTTGATCAGCATTTGTACATTTGACTTGGGTACCTTTAGATGATCAAGGAAACAGAACTGTTAGCATCTGTTCTTCATGCTTTTGTCCAGCCTTTCATGAGATGGCTCAGGGGCAGGAGAGCTGCAAAAGCCAGAAACTTTTTAGGTGCAGCTTGCCTTGGATTCTTTATGTAAATACTGGTCACCCCCCAAGGAAACGGAAGTTAATAAACAAGCAATTGGCCTCTGGCCCTGGGGTTTCAGAGGAGATTGCAATCAAAATGAGCTGGCGGGAAGAGTGGAGCATGTGCATGGGAGAGGTAGGTGGTAGCCTGCCGTCCACATGGAGCCTGTTCATCTCCCAAATCCTCTGTGCTGCACAACAGAACAGGTTTGATGACACAATTTACGCTTTATTACTAAGAGTTATATTTAAAAATGCAGCCTCACATTTGAAACTTGGCACCTGAGCTATTAAGACATACTGACAAGTGGATATGAAAGATGAAATCAAGGAAGCCTTTCTTTGACCCCAGACCAAGACTCTTCTTGGTGAAGGACTCTGAGTTTTTGCAGAGTGGGAAAATGTCCCATCAATCCACTTAGAGCCTTTTCTGTGCCTTCTCCCCCCTGCATTCACTACAGTAGAATAAAATCCTTTTCCAGTGAAAGAGAGAATGGAACCTCTGTTTCCACTTAAGGATTTATCCAATCCTCAAAGAATGATTTTACAGTAATAAATGCTGTATTTATTAAAGTTTCTTTTTTTTCCCCAAGATCCCTAATCACAGGTCACATCTTTTTACACTGGTGACTTGTGTAATGTCTGCTTCTTGCCTCCATTACCATCATTAAAATCTTTCACACGGTATGCAGTATATCCCGATTGCATGAAATAGCTTTTTCGAACTTAGATGTCAGAGAACCATTCGCACAAGTGAGGGCTTTTAATGACTGAAAGCTATGCAGATCACTTCTTTCATTGCATCAGACGTGAGGCACAGTTCTGACATAGTGGACGTCCACTATGTCAGAAATCCATGGACTGCCCTGTAGGGCCCCCGTGAATGTGCTGTGTCTCTGAATAACCAATTTTACTGTAAGACTGCACTTGATAAAAAGGAATAAAATGAAGGTCCAAAAAAAGAAATTGATTATTCAGATGTCTTATTAATCCAGTATGGATGAAAAGAAAGATGCCCTATATATTGTTCAGTCCGAGCTAAACGATGGCCCCCTTTTTTTAAATTATGTCACTCGTATTCTTTCAGAATTGTTGCACTTGCATAAGTCACAGTAAGACAACATAACTGAATTAAACGCCGGTCCAGTGCAGAAAGGGTTTTAATCCTAAAAGAAAAAACGTTGCTCAGGGGGTGTCTTTTTACCTATAAAGAATACTTTCAGAAGACTTCCATTGTTACCACTGGACAGTTTTGCTCAGCTATTTGGGCTGGGACACCATACGTACTGTATATGATTACAGAGCAGCTGATGGTTGCAGAAATTAATCTTGTTATAGGGGAGAGGCTTCAAAATGCTTTCTGGGTGAGATGTTTAATGCATGTGAATTAAAGATGGTGCATTTCTCACACCCTACCAAACCTTTGTCTCACATTAATGTGTGGTAAGAATAATAATATGTAACACACAGACAGGGGAACACGCCTGAAAAACCATGCAGAAGGTCAGACCAAAGTCCTTCACTTTAGTCTTGTCAGCATCTTTGCAAACACAAAATGACAAGTCTTTTTAAGCAGTAGGTCAGAAGTGGAGAGAACGCAACCCTTCGGCAATTAAAAACGTCTCACTTTTTGGTTTCGCACAGCTGAGACCCATAGACGAAATTTACTTGTCTGAATAAAATTGGGTTAAGACTAATGGAGGTACAGAAGACAGGGAGCTGGGCTAGTTCTTCAGAGCTATTAAAACCAGACGGTAGGCGTTAGTCCGTTATTTATTACATCACACACTCTTAATCCGGAAGAAATTCATTCCTGAATTGTGTAATAACATGTATACATGCCATTCATGTGAAAAACATGCAAACATATGTATGCTGAGAAAAGGCATCCATATCAAGAAAAAAATAGACAGGATATCGTTAAAGATGCTTGATACATAGAGATCTGAGGTGTCATGGAAAATGACATGGAGACTTTATAATCATGTGCAGAGAATACACTATACATACACTAATCACGGTGGCTATTGTGTCATAATAACACAACAAAAATCGTATTGCTGTTTCAATGAAAAGTTCAACAATGTCCTCATTTTAAACTAAACAAATTAATGTCCCCACAAATTAAGCTAATGAACTGCCAGATTCGTAACTTTGTTTTTCCTCATCTGCCTTTAATGCCATTGCAGATTTCACATTAGTGAAACCTAAAAGTGTTGTTCACAAATAAAATTCAAATTGTATGTGATAGCAAGCATTGATTGGTAGTTCAGGATATTCCCACACGCCATGGGTTTTGAGACCTCATTTGTTCCATGACCACCTGGTTGTACTACTGCTCCATCTTATGGCCATAACTTACCTGCTGGTCTCTCAGCCGTTCCTATCTGACTGTCACATTCATTTCTGTCTAAATGGAATCCTGTAGCTGGTTCCTGAGGCATTCATGATTTACACCAACTTCAGACCTCTCCAGTTAATGGGGTGCTGATTCCTCCATGCTTACCCACTACTCTCTTACCAAAGACTCAACATCATTTTACTAACGTGTCACCACTGGATTCTGAATGCCTAAAACAGTGTCAGACTATTCATCCAACCACATAAAACAAATGATCACTTCATTAATTGGTTAGTTCATTGTCTGGGTTTAAAGAACCCTAGTCATTCTTAACTAAAATCAGCTGTTGGTTCCTCATTAATACCATGGACATTGGTTAAGATTTCCACGCTGAAGACAGAAGATATGCAGTTAATGCAGTTCACCTGCTGTGGATGTAACTGAGAGTTCAGTTTATTTTATCCAATAGTAACCTAGACAGCTGAGCTGACAACAGTCGTAGTTCCTCTACTTGTCAATTTCCCTGCTTTGTTTGCCTTCTTTCCTGTTTAATTGACTTTTGTGAGATTGGCTCCTTTATTTTTCAGGGATCTATTATAGTGTCTTAATCCCAACTCCCTCCAGCCCTTATGTAATTTTTTTTCGCTACTAAGTCCCAGTGTCACTTAGCCCTGTTTGCTATTCAGACTACAGACCTTCTAAGAGTTACTACTATTATTTCTCTCTTATCAGAGTTTCGTGAAAAGGAGCCCTTGGTCATGTTTTCCTTAATGTCCATCACACAGATTTCAGGCTTAGAGAATTGAAATATTTCATTTGACTTGACAGATGGTGACAAATGAGAGTCAGACCACCGAGGATGGACCCAAGAGTCTCATAAAAAAATCAAATATCTTAAAAATATACGAGAGAAGTTGTGGATGAAAGTGAAGTGTGGATTATAGAACAGGAAAAGCAGATGCAGAAATATGAGGAGTTTCAGAAAACACCAAAGTGGTTATTTGTTTATTAAGAACATTTTCTGAAACTTCAAAGCAAGTTGGATATTCTCAAAGGTACAACTGTAGGTCACTCCAGCTTACTGTAATTCTTCAGGCCAAAGTTATAACTCTTGTACCCTCTAGACATTGCTGGCTAAGATATCAAGAAACATTTGTAAAATCACCAAATGCAGAATCTGTAATTCTCAGGAAAAAAAAAAAAAAAAACACACACACACACTTAAAATCATACAGACCACAATTAACAAATGATGGCTAATACTCAAATATCAAAAAAGAATGTCAAAATAATGAAGAGCAATGCACAACAGAAGCTGTGAGGTGAACCTAAAAATGAACATTCAAGACTGAGCAATAATTTGTTTGAAGGCCTTTGTTTGCACAAGAACATCAAATTATATACCACAGTTTCCTCACATGACCTGTGTTCTTCTCGCACTGATGTCAGGATTGCATCATGCAGCTGACTACTGAATTCATTTCTATGGGAGAAGGTTGTTGAGTTCGGGTGAATTTCCACAAACTTTATAATTGATTTTGTGGAAAATGTTTGGTTCATGGGAATATTTGATAATTACAGTTGATACTCTCTGTTTACCCACATGCTGGATATCATAAATAGGAGTCATGCAGTGAAACGGAGGAGGGATGCTGGGACTGACTTACACAAAGATGTTAAATCTTGTTGATCCTGCGAATATGCTTTTTGAGCAAATCATCATTCAGCTTTTTTGCTTTATTTCTGAATATTGCTCTCCCCCTTCTTGAACTTCAATGAAGGAAATGCCCAGAGGGTGTTCCCACTTAAGCCTCGGCTCAGATTTATCCCAGCAAGCAACTGGCTTCAGCATGTCCGCATGGGAGATAAAACATAATTTTCTCTGGTTTCACACACTGGTTTGCTCCTACACCATCTTTGGGAGGACATGTTCACATCACTCACAGACGCCTCCAAGGTGGCCTTGTTTTACTTGGCAAGCAACATAGATTGTGAAGCTCTTTCTTGGAGAACCTTCCAAAGCTCTTATTGGTACTATAAAAGGTGAAGTCTGCAGGCCTTGTTTTTCTTTACTTAGGGATAAGGCATTTCATAAATGGAGAGATTCTGTCGAACTCCCTATGTGACAAAGCAGCTCTGAAATAGAGAACAGACGTCAGTATCTTGCGATGCTGTGAACAATCCAGAAGTTGTGCTTCAAAGTGTTCAATTTTGTGTTCAAGTCTTTCCTAATAGTTACGTTGAATTTGGAGAACTTAACGGCTAATTAAAATGTAATATTGAAATATGACATTTGTGTCAGCTTCATCTACCCATGACTTATTTACTGTTATTTGCATGAGTTTCAGCAATCATATTATCGGTTTTTATTTTCCACACTTCAATCTGATACAAGGAAATATTATTTTCTCTCCCGTTAAAATTCCAGTCAGATAATCTTTTTTCAAGAAGTTCGATTCTTCTTATTTCTTTTAAATGCCTATTCTTGGTCCATGTCTGAGCACATCTTCTGCATGTCTCCTGTGAGCTTCCAGCGGTACATGCTTCAGACAGCACCTCCCATGAACAGACCAGATCAGACGTTCCCTATCAGGCCACCTCTGCATCAGAGGCCAGGCAAGATTAAATGCTCCATTAGTGAAATGAGTCTCAGTTCTGACGTCATTAAAGAAGGCACTTTGTTGTATGTTGTTTTTGGCTGTTCCTTCAGTCAAAGAGTACATTTTATTTAAAGATGTGAGCATGAACCTAAGATATACCAAGAACCAAATTTGATTTATTCTTAACATTGAGCTGAATTTTTCTGCTTATATTGCCCTTACAGGCATGCCTAGACTCCGGTTTAATTCTCCCTATGTACTGACACAGAATTACAAATTTACACTTCACAAATGTAACAGTAGCTATCAGTAGCTCTTATTTTGACTTGTTTAGCAAAGAATTTACTTAATGTCGTGTAAAAGGATAAATGGCACACCTAGAAATATAATTGCATATATCATTTGTTTATTGTTTTAGATTTCCTTAATTTTAATTTTGTTTTGTCCTAAGAAGATGGATTCCCTCATAAATCATGAGTTGCTTATGATGTGACCAATCAAAAGGCATCTTGAGGGAAAAGTAGAATCTCCAGCTGTGTTTTTGCCTGCCTCCAACAAAACAATTGTCATGTTATGAAGTCAGGGTAGTACCAGCAACCTATCGAGCACACATCCCAGAGTGTGGACACCAAAACGGATTAATATTGAATAAATAAACTGAATTGAATTAACCCTCATTAGCTGACCTCTACTCTCCTACCTTGTGACAAATAGCCACCCCCCGTTACCTCTTGGGATGACTTGGTGTATTTAAATGAGGCAACATGCAGATTCTCCTAAATGATTCCTTTAAAACCATTGCTTCCTTGTCTCTGCCTTACCATACATTAAATCCACCAAGCATTTCATGGTTGATAATGGACCATCTGCTCTTCTCAATGTTTTCTGCACATTTTTCTGCTAAGTGTTATTTGTGCTAAGCTCAATGAGTATATAAGGATGAGTTGCTTATTACAATCTTCTCTATAAAGACAAAAGAATGAATATGAAATTTAAAATCACCAGCAACAGTATAATTGACAGACACATCGTGAAACATAAAAATAATATGATTAAATTTTCAAACCCTGGGTAGTGTTTCTCTGATGAGCTTGTTGTATGAACAAACAAATAGCTTGTTGACAGATAATTGCTTTTATCTTGGTATAATTAAGCTAGGGGCATGATCACACATAACGTAACTCAACTCAAAGATATCATTTTTCTTTGATGCCAGCACCTCACAGGTCATGGCATGGACACTTTGGAGATCCCCATGCAAGAGACCCTCTTGACCCCGAGAAAGGTTGAGACCACTGTGGGTTCAGTTACTGTCAACCCCATGGGGAGATTCAGAGTCTCAGTAAAGCAGGTGCAAGACAAACCACACCCCCAGTCACATTTCAGGAGAAAAACCTCAATTCTACAACTTACACCTTGGAAGTTCTTACCTGAAATAGTAATGCACCTTACCCACCTAACAAAAATGCTTTTTAAATTTATTTTTACAAAGACATAGGTAACACATTGTTGGATTTTCTATTTTTATTGTCAAAATGTTGTATTCTTTCAAATCCTTTCCCTGTAGGGTCTGCTGTAGGGACATTTAGGCATGTACTTTTTTTGAACATAGCTAAAACAAAAATAAACATTAATTGGAGAGAAAATAGTGGTCAAAACTGGTGAAAAGTGATAGCAACAAATTCGATTGGCATTCTAGGGTCATGTACAAAGTATAGTCATATACAATATATTTGCTTAGGGAATACTTAATCAAATTTAAAAAATGTGATCACAGCAGGATCTCCACAGGGAAATGTCCATCAGCTGGCCTCAAGTTGTCTCGTTAATTTGAATTTGCTCACAGGCAAGCAATTAGCAACGAGAGTCTTCATTGCTGAGGATATAAAAGCAAAGAGTTGCTTGTTTGGTTTTAGCCTATGGGAGGAAATGTCTGTCCCAGGGGTTGTACAAATGTGGGGGGGAAAAAAAAAAAAAAAAAAAGGCTGTTTGCCCGCTTCAGGGTGAAGAGGGTTTATGCAGTGAGTGGTCTCAAGATTTCTAATTTACCTAATTCTGTGCAATGCAATTATATGATTCTGATACAATCCTCTTTATCTTATTTTCAAATCAGTGCTAGAATTTAAGTAGATTGCTTGTTGCTAAATAAAATATCTATATTGATATCGTCCTTCTGCCAAATCAGAAAAGTTGAGCTGCAGTTTGTAAACATGCCAGTACTCGTTATACATAGTAGTTTCACCAGCAAATAATTTCCTCATTGTCCCCCAGGAACACCAGGGTAATTTCAATTTCTGAGACCTTTTAATTACTGTTTCTATAGAAGCAGATTAGCCTTTTTTTATGGGGAGCATGCATCAGCATATGTGATAGGGATTACCCTCACCAGTACTCTATAATGAACTCCCCATATTAAATTGCCTTACTTCATTGTCTGAGTCATCCAGCAAAGCTATCTTAGTATTTATTAAGTAACGGTAATTACATTTCTTTCCCTGTGCATTTTGTTGCCAAATGAAAATATTTGGAGCTTGGAGACAGTGACCCAACATAATTAAATTCTCTGGATTATTTTGAGATACGTGAGAAATACCCCCAACCATCACCTGGTTTGTTTTGTAACCCCACAGGGAAACCGATGTTAAACAATATTCGTTTGTGCACAGGTGCCTGAAAGGGGATGTTTATTACATGAAACCGTCTCCGCTCCACAAACGCTCTGAAGAGTTTCTCGAGACCGTATGCACATTTTACAAAATGAAATGCTGGCTTCAGAGGCATGAACCCTCACCTCGAAATTTTATAGCCAGTGACAGTAGGTCGGCGTTCTTTAGAAAACTGTAATGCACTAAAAAAAAACAAAAAAAAACAAACAATTAACGCAGCTCTATTTGCACGTGACAATCCAGTGTTACACTTGTTCACTCCTTACACACTGTGATCAGACACTGGAAAACGATCTTCGATATGCGAACTTCGGGTTTCTTTATAAAACCTTGACTGTGACTCCTTACTGGTAAAACGTCATACTGTCTGATGTTTTGCATCTTTTGAGAGAAGATGCCTCTGCATCTTATAATGCAAAAATAACGTCAGCTAAATGTTTCTCCAGGTGTTTCCAGCTAAACTATACTGCTCTAATAATACTGGACCCAGGGGAAATATTCATACTAGAGGTATCTTAAAGGCAATCCTTAATTTGTTGATTGCAGGGATAGCTGGTAGAATTCTGGGCTTCGGGGCAGATGAAATGATTGGCTGGATTCAAGCGGTTGGAGGAGAGAGTGGAGAGATCATTTAGCA
>JAACJT020022716.1:0-17140 GCA_009936485.2 Gymnarchus niloticus | reverse complement strand
CTCATGGAATGATTGGCTGGATTCAAGCGGTTGGAGGAGAGAGTGGAGAGATCATTTAGCACTCATGGAATGATTGGCTGGATTCAAGCGGTTGGAGGAGAGAGTGGAGAGATCATTTAGCACTCATGGAATGATTGGGTAGTTGAAATTGGAAATGTGCAAGTACACATGTTGCTCTGCAACAATAGCAAATCCAGAAAACGTTCAAGGACTGGACTCACACGTTGACACAACCAGTTGATCACACAGTTGTAGAATTGCTTGTCCTGTGACCTCATCCTTTTCTTGAAACATTCACAACATAAAATAACTAAGCAAACCCTCAATTTCAGGTCACACGTTGTGACCAGTTACCTCAGTTTTAAAAATCCTGTTATTGAACCTAAAAACGACTGATAAATTAATGAATACCCAGAATTGCTACAGTAATGGTAAAAACATTATGGAATAAATATAGAATATAGGAGTCATCATTTGAGGAATAACAGTTCTCAAAGGTTTTCATTGAATATACTTTCTGAAGAAAGGGGCAATCTCTTGTTTTACACTGAAGAATATCATATGGGTCTTTGTGATGCGTCCCCAGACAGCTACAAAATGACTTTAAAATGTTCACGCGCCTTTGCTTGGTGTTTCGTTTGGTAGTAGTTGATCACACTTTTGAAGATGATCACAGTCCACGTTTAGTTGTTTAACTGGTGCCTGTGGTTCAAAGGTAACACATTTGACATTTTGACAGCTGAAGCACCATGTTATTGTGCAGGACAGTGGAGATCCCATCCTAGGACCTGAGAAACCAACTGTTAATCAGTTACTACACCCCCTGCTCGACAGTGAGGCCTGGGAAAGTCAGGCGACAGTCAACCAGCTGGAACTGTGACCGAAGAGAAACCAAACTCCATCTTACTGAATGAACTTTGAATCTTTTACTGAGATGGAATTTTGTTTCTCTCTTTTTTTCACCCTTAGTGCAAAATGAAGAAAAAATTGGAATTAAATACAAAATATTAGGCATACAAGACATGCAACATATAAGACAATAAATCTAAGACGTGGAATAAAAATATGTAAAACGGACACTTTAGATATGCAAACGTGTAAAATTAAACAACGGGATCTCTAAACAGATCAGACCAACAAAATCAACAAAGAAGTTTGAATTTCCAGTGTGCTGATAGTGAGATTTTCTGAATCTAGTCCAGGGATGAAATCCTAAAGTAAACATCCTCCCCATTTCCAGGTGCTCATCCAGTGCTAGGTTGCATGAGGTGGGTACCTGGAACCCATCCCAGGCAGTGGTACACCCTGTACAAGATGCCAGTCCATCACAGGGCACAAGGCTGCAGTACACTTTATACAAACCTAACCCAGAGGCCACAGGGCACAAGGTTGTGAAATAACCACGGACAGCATAGAGAACCTACTGTACATTCACTATTATGGGTAATTTAGAGACAGCAGTTAAGCAAGCTATGCGTGTCTTTGATCTGTGAGAGAAAATTGCACTACCCAGAGGAAACCTCCACACACAGAGCAGAGGTAGGACTTGAACCTCCAACCCTGGAGAGGTGAGGCAGCCGTGTCACCCAGTGAACCACTGTGCAAACGTAAAATGTGGTCACTATAACATTCTGTCACTATTGTTTATTCATTTAATCACACGTAACACGTACCGTAAAGTTGAACAATGATAAATCTTTACTTGAGAATTTTTCACCATTGATTACAGAATCATTACTAAAGCTGAGAATCATGTATTTCGCTCTTGGGAAAAAAAGTGCTAAAAGATGTTTTGTATTCATCTTCTTACCACTTAACGGGGTACAGCATAGGGCACAAAGCTGGGGTATACCTCAGACAGCATGTCAGCCCATCCAGAGTACGAAAATGGGGCAATTGAGAAATGCTGATTAGCCTGTATCAGGTGACAGTGCTACCCTCTGAGACAGCACACCACATAAAGGTTAAGTGTTGTTACTGTAAATGTGCTGAGTGTGTGAAGAGGAGGAATACTGTTATTAAATAGCTTTGGGTTTGTGCTACCTTATAAAGCATATTTAAGCAAAAGAATTCTCTATGTGCTGCATATCCAAAGATTAGACGCTCTTTATCCTTAAAGTGTCTCTCTCTATCAAGTCTTGACAAGTCTCCACTGCTTGTTTTCCCCTGTCATCAAGAGCGTTTTTCCACGTTTAATGCTTTTCACTAGAAACAGATGGCCTTGCACCAGTGGCAGAACTTTCTAGATGACAGCACCGCACACAGGCACACTTTTAGGGTTTCCAGACCTCAGGCACTAAATAATAGCTTGATGTGGTCAGGTTGTGACTGCCCTGGGCTGTGTACCTAAGCAGATCGGACTTGTGCACTTGCGCTCCAGCTCCGTACTGCTTGGCTGTACAGTGCCATACTGGAACATTGGTCTGTTCTCATCTCTCAAATCACTACATCAGCAGATAGTGATAAATCATCAGGAATTTAGAAGGGAAGATTCCATCAAAGGGTTACTGTGCTTCTGTCTCCTCTCTTCTGAATTTATATTTTATCTTCTATCTCATTTTTTATCTTTCTTTCATTCCCGATAGAACAGGGCTGATTCAGCCCAGATGTTAAGTTGTCACTTAATCAATAAACCTGCCTCTTCTTGCTATCCCCCCGAAAGTAAGAGGATAAACACAGACCTGCAGTGTTCCATGTTGGTAAGCTTTTATCCCAATGAAATTACCAGTGGGAGTCCATCTCTTTCTCGCCTCTAAATTTGCACAAGATGTTTGATCTGGGAAGTGACAACATAAAAGAAACCACATGCAGTCTGTCAAATGATATTTCAATGATATATCTTTTGGTTCTGTTGTCAAATGTTTAGAGCGCACCACAAGAAAAGAACACACTAGAAGATTACATGTAGCCAGGCTGCACATTATGCAGGTTTACTCTAAACACAGACATGATATTAAATAGCTTGGTTTAATAAAGTGCTATGTAATTTGATCAAGGTTCAAGGTTTGTCATATTACTGATGTCATATGCAGTGAGCCATCAGCTAAGCAGCTGTTTGCTTGGGCTCTAAGGCTTCAACATCCCGTGGATTCAACTTCGCGAGTTAAAAATTACACGGACGTCCAACCACTTTAAACAAGCTGATTTGCTGATCTCATAGGCTTCTGGCTCCCCCATGACCCTGCGTGGGACGAGCAGTTTGGAAAACGGACGGACGGACGGACAAACGGAGTGATAGCCTTGCTGATTCCGTGCCCAACTAATTTAATTCCCCAGATAGTTCTTCCTGATGGTTTGTTGCAACATATATTTGTAATGGCATAATGGTTAACCTATTTTAATTGTTTTGTTTACATACAGTCCCCAAATTGTGTCAAAGAGTGTGTTCTGCTACTTCTAACGTGCTGATGGTGTGTTCACAACTGGTAATAATCAGAAATCTGAATGTAGGTCATGCAGTTATCTTAATCTGTTCAAGTTAGCACATTGAATCTCCATATTAAATATTCTCCTCAGTGTAGTTTTAAGTGGGCAGATCTGTTTCAGAAGTTGTTTTTTTTATATAACACATTACTGGGAGGATGAACATGTGGAACTTGTATTATTTGTTTAGCTTATACCAAGCGATGGGCACAGTTATCTAACTGTCGCTACTTATATTGTCTTTGTTATTAGGTAACGATATAAATGGCATGCACAAATGAATGCTATCATCACCTCTGAGTATGCTGAAAACAGAGTCCACAAACAAACACTTAAAGTACTTCATTTTCCCAGGCTCCTTTCAAGTCTGATCAACTGCTGCAATTTAAATGAAGTCATAATCTGAAGCTCTGTTTGCTTGGCAGAAACCAGCAACCCGTGAAATTTCTCATGCTGTGAGAGGATTTACTCTAAAGCTAAACAGATTCAAACTGTTTCAGGCGAGTAGAAAGCCATTCCATGAACACAGGGCTTGAGAGAACGAAACGACATCGTGATCCACCTATGTAAGCATTCTCATATCTATGATGTCACAAGTCTGTGGTCCTCTCTTCCTGAGCCATACTGTACAGCCAGTTTGGCTAGAGTCACCAAATGGCCTAACTGCCCGTCTTTGGATTGTGAAACCAGCACCACAACACGAGAAAACACAACTACACTGAGTGGGGGGTGGGATTTAAACCCTGGAGGCGCAAGGTGACACTGCAAACCACTGAGCCGCCCCACACATATAATCTGTGTATAAAACACTGAACAGCCATAGATTTTAGTTTTATCTGTGCTCTGTTCAGATGGTATCTATAAAGCTGACAGGGGATCTGCCATACTTTTCTAAATATGAGTACAAGACATTATCTTTTGTACAGTTAACTACCTCTGGTTAGGTATTGCACCTTCATCATGTAATTTGTTTATTATTATTATTATTATTATTATCAATAATAATAATAATAAAGTTTTTTACCATTTCAAGTGTTTAGTATGACTAGTTGCATTTCAAAAGATGGATCTCAACTGGTAAACTATGCAAATCCTTTTTTGCATCTATCAGACAGGGATGGACAAAGAGGATGATGCTTGTAGACATGGAGATGGAATTAATATGTCAAAACCCTGTATTATCCCAGAGCTACTCATTTTTCCGAGTCTTAAATGGAATACTCACACTCAGATAATTCATAATTCATAAAAGCAAAATTCAAAGCAATTTTGCTGATGGAAATATGGGAAATGCTGTATTGAGGCAATGTGATTTTCAGCTGCCAGTTCCCCCGATGCGTCTTAAATTCTGGTGACATAGAGAGTGGTATAGTGCTCATTTCATCACCTGTCTGGCACAAAATATGAGAACTCTCAGCATGCTGGAGAGCATCAAAGGATGAGTTTAACACAATCAGTTTCACACTCAGTATATGACGATTCTGTTCTCATTGACGGTGTAAAAACCCAAAACTGAAAAGGCAGCCAAACTCCATTCACGATATTCACAGTCAGGATTTAGCACCTCGCTCCGACTTTATTGTGAAAAAAGGAAAAGAATCTACTTGTAGGTAATTGTTTTTTTCGTTTTTTCCTAATTATTCCATCATATTCAGTCTTTGACTCAGCATGTCTGTCACTTCCAGGAGCGATCATGTTTGTGTCTGACGGATCCATGATGACTGAAACAAAACAACCAAAGCACAGTAAGCAAGTTCTGCAGGTTCTGAAGAACATATTTATGGACCAGTGAACAGCCATCCCTCTTAAAGCAGAAGCGGCTCACTGACATTATTTTATAGCCCACTTATTTATTTTCCCTAGTTGTATAAAAATTGATGTGCACTTTTTCACGCCAGTAACACAGACCAGATGCCTGTCTCAAGGCCCCTGAGGAATCTGTTTTGCTTTCCATTTATCCTCAGTGAACAGTAACATTTTGAAAATGGAAGATCAGACTGGGTGACTTGTAGGGGAAGAACAAGCTCAGATTGTTATTACATGACCAGCCCCACTCCTTATTTTCGGTTACTGCTGTCTTGATTCACTTACAGCCCTGGATTATGTCCTCATGATTTTTATCAAATTGATATGATAATTCTGTCAATCAGTGGATCTGCAGTGGGTACTTCAGATCATCATTAAAAGCATTGATCATTATTAAATCATTATATCAGTTTTCTGTATGATTTTTGTTGTCTATATATCAGTATCACTTATTTGTCATTTGCATGTTGTCTTGTAAAATGCTGAAAGTTCTGTACAGCGTTCAGGCAATTTGGGAAGTAATAGAAGTAAAATTTAAATTTGGTAAGATAAAAAGACTGATCTGAATGTCAGCAGAACTTTATTCCATTCATCTAAAGGTTGCATTTCTGGTGCTGATTCACCCTACAGAGGCAGACCTCCTGACTATTAATAACTTTGGTACACAGAAGCCAGCTGAAGATCATCATCAAATAAAAATGGAAACTTGATTTGTCACAAAGCCTTTGTACCTTAGACTACAATGACACAGACACTCAATGTTTATATTTTTGTTTTCCTGGGGACTCATATTAATATTAATTACTAACCCCACCCTAACAAAATTGACAAACAGATAAAAAAGAGGTAACAAGTTCATGTTCATGTGATGTGTTCCATTAAACATGATATTTACCTGTGCATATTATATTGTAATGTACTGTTTACTAGTCCAACATGCTAGATGGTGCACTGTACAGTAACTGATGGTCCCTGTCTTCCTCTCAATTCACTCCCCCTTTTCTCTCACTGGGCAGATGAATTCTGCGGCAGAAACTGGCTGGAAGGAAGCTAACAGAGATTTGACTTTCAAATTCACACACAGCTGTGAGCTCTGACATGAGGATAGAAAAGAAAAACAGCCAGGCAGAGTTGAAATTCGATTGCGGATCTTCAGCTCTCCATCCAATTTGCCGTTCGTCACCCCCTACTGAGTGATGGCTGAATATTGGTCAGGTTAGGCGTCTCGTAATCGACTGGGTGACGATTTCTCTCTGATCCGTGAAAATATTGTGGGAGGGATCTGCTGCTTAATGGAAGAGCAGCAGACACATTCAAATGGCTCACCCACGCTTACACTGACATCATATTGAGAAACACGAATGCCTCCCACACAGTGGGCTTAATACCCATGTTATTGTCTTCCAGGGGAAGATGATGTGTACTCAGAAAAGAAGTGCATAACCCTGTCTCTTCTGCACAGATGTCTGTAGAGCCTTAGAGGACATAAACCTTATGGCGAGATTAGCTTCTCACACATCCAGCAAGGTTACGCTTATGTTTGATCTGAACTTTTGAATTTTGTCGGTTTAACTTAAAAATGAAATATTTTCCTGGAGACATCTTGCCTCTTGTGTGTTTGTGGTGTTTTTACATTCTGCCCATGCCATGCTGATCTCCTCCAGCAATCCAGGGATGTGCTTTTAGGCTGTTTGGCATCATGGAGCTCTTTGGCTTAACTAGACCCTGTGCTGATGTGGGGAGTGTGAAAGTCCTGATGCTACAGAAGACAAATTCATCATCCATCTATTTTCCACCTGGTTATCCAGTATGAGCTGGGTAAGGGGGTGGGGCTTTGGGTGGAGCCTATCCCAGGTAGCATACACTAAGTCACGAGGTCGGGGAAACCCTGGATGGGATGCCCACCCATGTCAATGCATGCGCAAACATAGTCTAAATAGTTCAATCCTAATGTGTCCTACCCATCTTTCATTAAAAATCATTATTTTTTTAGTACCACAAATAGAGGTTGCATTAAATGCCATAATTAGAGGTCGTATTTCAGATTTCTTTACAAATCTCATATCTCCTAATATGATATTTGTAGCGACTGAACTTCTTATAAATGCTTTTAAAAAGTGGGACAACATCAGGAACGAGGTGCACTCACTTTTTGACACAACATACTGTACAATGTCAATCGCCTTCTCTAAATGTTTTTGTAACGTTTCTTGGCCTAATCTTCAGATGTGTCTGTTCCAGACTTGAGGTCTTCTGTCTCCTCCTTGTAGGTGTCCTGTCATCCTGTAATCCTCTGTCAAATAGTAATTAAATAATGCAAGGTTAATTTGGGAGTTAAAATCAGTTCATTTAAAATCTTTTCAAAATGGAAAAGGTGAGGTATTGACCTGATATGTATATGTATTATGTAAAATAGATTCGCTAATATAATGAAGGTTGAGAACCTACTTATTTTTAATATTACAAATGACCTTTGTACATGAATGCACTCATGTCCATTTCATTGCCGTAAAATGTACAGCAAGTTTGTAATGAGATGAAAATGAATTTTAAAAGCTGTTGTAAACATTTTCATTTCTGAACTGACCTCTTCATTCCAGATCATTAAATTAAATTTACCTGAAATCTTTAGGTTCTAGTAAAATTAAAATGTGTGAATTGTGTCCATTATATTGACTCGATGGTTGAAGATGCTTTACTTTACCTCATAGTACATGAAAATTACACTGCAATCCCAAAATGGATGCACAATAATGGTAGAACTGCACAAAAATTAAAATACATTTATTATTATGATAATTTCAATAAACTCAAGAAAACTATTTTAACATAATTAGAGTTCTCGTTGGACTGACAGACACATCTCCAATGTTCAACACACCTATTTTTTTAGTTTTTTGGTGACCCATCTTGTTAGCAAATTGCTACATTGGAATTGTAATAAAATTTTAAAGAATGGCAGCTTTGTAGGTAAGTATAAATTACTGACGGAATCACTACATGCTTGCTTTTTAGAGGTCTCAGCTTGCCTGCCCTCTACCGGGAACTTGAAATACGTTGTTTTTTTTTGGTTTTTTTTCCGAAATTCATGGCACATACAAAGAAACTTATGGAATTAATAATCCCAAACATAATATAAATGCACGAAAGTAAAAAATCAATACTTCTTTAAGTTTTTTAGAGAAAAAACAGAGATTTCCATCAAGGAAGGAACTATGAAAATAATTTTCTGACTGCTAAGTGGAGGGTATTTGAGGGAGACCAGCACAGCCCGAGGTGTAAACAATATAATGTTGGTTTTTCTTCATGTCACTAGACAGCCATTCAGGCGTATGGCAGTGTGTGTGCCTGCCTTGTGCCCTGTGCTGCCTGTGATAGACTCTATGCCCTCCTGCAACCCTGATCAGACACCTTGTTGGAAGATGGATGCATAATATGACTATTTTCTGGTTACAATAAAAGGACAATAAGTCTACCTGATGCCTGATTTATATATATACTGTGTATATATAGATTGTCAATGCAGGACTATACAGTGTCCAGTACCAACAACACAAGTAAATGCAGCATTCTCTAAAGAACAATGTATACAATATTAGATAATCAATAATTTAATAATTAAATACTACACACTAATCTGTAGAATGTATCTTGTAGAGTTGCAATGCAATCTTTTAGAAATCATTCATTTAATCTTTAAAATGACAATTCTGTATGACATTTGCTCAATACACTCTCTGCAGCTCAAAACTGCTGAATCTTTAATACTGTAATATAAATGCCCCAAACAAGAAGTTATGCGTATCGTTTCGTGTAACACTAGGAATGGCTGTTGTAATCAAACATGGTTAATAGAGAACAAAGACCATGCTGTTTTTTTTTTGTTTTTTTTCACCCAGTGCCAGATAATGCAATATGTTTTATGATTTCAGCATATCTGTTTCCAATATGTGGACTGTCTAAAAATCAAGTTTGTGGGTTGTTTTACCATGATATTATGAGGTAAAAATTTCCAAGGGAAAATGGTTTCTCAAATACGTGGTTAATTGAAAAGCAGATATGGGGAACATTTCTGAAGCTTCCCCAGTGAGTCACAAGTGAACACTGGCCCACAATCTAACTTCAGCATTAGGAGGTTATTATTATCCCTAGTCATGGGACAAAGGAAGCTTTGAAACCTGTGGAGGGTGGGAGTATTCCCGAAATGCCAACCAGTGCTGATGTTAAACGAGGCTTCGTCAGGTGACAGAGCAAAATTTTTCCATTGCCACTCCAGATCGTAAACGGTCAGAACAGCTGTGACACGTCAGCTTATTAAAACTTTAATATACCCGTTCTCCGGCGCCAGAGACTGCGGCCGACGATGGAGCTGTGAAACCCAGCTGAAGGTGAAAGGGATCCAGTGAGTCGGGAAGGATGCTGTCAATGCACTTGTGATGGTCATGGCATTTCACAATGTGGCGGGTATTACATTGTTAAAATTAAAATAGGCACTGTATTATTGCAAAAAAGAAATAAATCGAAGGGGAGCTGTTATTAGTGGGGGTCGATAGTGATGTTTTGCATACTTCCTATTTGTTTGTAACAACTATATATTTTGCAAACGTTCTGTAGACCTTAAACTCAAATGTTTAAATTTTGTTTGCTAGCCTGCAAACCAGCCAATACACATCTAATTAAATAATTATATATCATATTATATATATACATAATTGTGCAAAAAGACGCATATTTGCTGAACAAAATAGAAGCTTAAGTTCATCAATAAGGCATCTACATTTTATATTTAAATACTATCAAAAAACTTTGACTTAGTTCAGGACGGAAAGTGTCTGTATATAATATGTAGCAGTCCGGTAACAGACTGCTCCTCAATGCCAGAATCTAGGCTTATTGTACTATTGCAAGCCATCTGTTTGATTTTGCGCTCAGTGAATTTCCCCGTGAAAACGACTGGATCTTTGACTCTTTTCACAGGCTAAAGAACTGCATCTGATTAAGTGTAATTACCGGTAATGAAATGACAGGTCTTTCGCCGTCTGCTTTTGCAGGGGTGTAGCTGCGTTTCTCGGTTGAATAGTCTGAGGCAGGTCAGCTCTTGTGCTGCTATGGGGTAGTGTCATTGCATTAATAATGAGCACGTCCACCAGACGTAAAGTGCTAGGCTTAAAACAACGATCCGGATTCCTAGATGCTGACACAGAGGGCGGTTTAATGCGCCCTGGGACAATGTTCCGTTAAAAGGAAAGGGAACCCACTGGGAAAGGGTTTAATCCAAACGGGAATTCTCTGCAGTTTGTCTTATTGTAGCGAAACAATTTGAGAGGTCCAAATGTGCTGTTCACTAGCGACGTGGAGATGCTGAAAATGCAGCCAATGAGGAACAACCATTGGAAGACCTACATATCACACATCACAGCTCGAGGATGGACAATAATCGTAATGGCAGACGACCTGCGTTGGTGCCCAAGGTGGGATGATGACATCAGCAACATTCTGGAAGGCGACTCTCTTCCGTTCATCCTAGAGCGGAGCAGGATGAACGGAACAGTGCCCACCACTGCACCAATGCCGCCTGAAAACAAGGCCACACAGCCACACACACTCACTCACTGAGCCTCATGCACAGAGCACAGGTTCACCCAGTTTAAGGAGTCCTTACTAATCCACAGAGAGGTGTCACTTAGTGCCATCTGCTGCCGTGAGGATTCTGGCCCAGCCTTTCTTGTCCAAACCCCTAGTATCAAACAAACTTCAGATTTATTTAAGCAACCCAAACCTTCCTACTTCCTAATTGGCCTCATTCGTTTTGAAATTCAAGATCAGTTCATAAGAGGCCCCTAATCCTGTCAATGAACAGCAATGCACAGCTGCAGAGATAACATAACAGCATGCAATGGAATCTTTATTAGAAACATAAAGCTCCCGACTGGATTAGGGTCAAGGCTAAAAGGGAATGTTGTCATTCTGATGACTGACAGCATGACTGCCAATTCCACGTAACGCTTGGTGGTACAGACTTGAGGGTGTCTCTGGTTTGTCCTACCATCAACACCTCATCAGTCGTGAAGTTATTAATGCAAGGACGTATTGACTGGAAAACCTTTTGCGTAGTGGTTAAAGGAAAGTCACTGAGCATGCTCAGAGGCAGTTCCGTGCAAGACAAATACAGGCAATATCTAATCACAAGCCTGAAGTGCTCCTGCTTCTACAGCCAATGCAGTCAGGATGTCATTGATGGTGAGATTGCTTACCAGGTGGTCCCAGTTAATCCATTTACCTGTCAGGACACTTCCTATAATGAGGGGGGTCTTTCACTGGTGGAGACTGATTCACTTTGAGAGCTTAGGTTCAGGGGCTGGGGATTCTGCCACAAACCAGTTTACTGCCATTTTTACTGCTTTTTATTACATAAAAAGAAAAATAAAACACAATATCAGATCAACAAAAAATGTAATAATGTGGTTAAAATCAAAAACAAAAATCAAGCAAAAATGAAGCAAGAGTCAGCAGAAACAAAAGTCAAAATGAAAGTTTTATCCAAAAAATAACAAGGAAAATAAGAAATAAGAAGCATTTGATGAAAAAGTCAATTATGACAAGTATTCATTTCTACTCCAGAACATGATCCTTGATCCTTGGCCGTGGCTTTGGGAAATATGTTGTTGTAATCAGTGGGAATGACTTTGGTTGGCACCACAGTTGTGTATCGAGGCTGCAGTGGAGGTTGGAGACCAATTCAAATAGCGGGGCCCAGGCTGGGGCCAGTTGTTCTCTTGGAGGGCTACATGTGGTGAGAAAAAAAAAAACAAAAAAACACTACTTTGGTTGCCATGTCTGCCACCTAGTGTGGCTAGTGGGGGGGTCCAGAACTGGTGATGGGGGTCTACAGCCACCCCACCCCCAAGGCTGAAGGATAACTTTGCAGGTATAAGTGACAGTTCACAATATTGGAGGAATTACTAGAGAGATCCATGCAGACACTGGTGACATTTGTCAAGAAAAAAATAAATGTACATAGCTAATTTCCCAGCCACTGTAAGGACTATACATGGCATGACCAGATAATAAAGGATTTTTCTGTGACAGACATGAAATTATATATGAAATGTGATGTGACTGGTCAAAAATGCACACAAGTCAAGCAGAACTATATAATAACACATGTTCAATAAGAAAGGGTCATGTCAGGCTATGCCCAAGTTAGAAAGATTTATAATTTATAAGAGTTGGAGATCCATTTGATCAATAAAACCATCAACAGAAAAAGAAATGAGTTACAAATGGAAGAAAAATAAAAGTATCTGTGTTTCGTCTGGTAAGATTTTTATATTTGATTATCAGCCTCGTTGCTTGATTTGGATTTTGATTTTTCTTCACTATCTGATTCCCTGAAGCCTCCATCTAGTCAAAAACCATGCATTGTGTGTTGCCATGAGAAGCAGTTTGTTACATTTTTTGTTGTCTTGAGTCTACGTATTTACTGGCACAGCAGAACCAGTGATCTGTGCCTTTAAAAGTAATATAATGAACATACAGTAGATATTTCAACATTAACTGAGATAACTTTATATACAAAATGTGCTTTTCTATCTGAATGGATCAGACTCCTCGAAACATGAAAAATTAATGATCAAGTTCTGACATGCTTGAGATCTAGGAACATTTATTATATCAAGAATCCTTATGTTTAAGTTAAACGATTTTAGGAGGCAATGTCCACCAATGATGACATGTGTTGATGGTCCAAGTAGCTGTTCCTGGAGCAATAAAGAGATATCCCAAACAACATGCGATAGATAGACAGATAGATAGATAGATAGATAGAGAGAGAGAGAGAGAGAGAGAGAGAGAGAGAGAGAGAGAGAGATAGAGAGAGAGTTTGGAATGCCAGTGATCTTAATCAAATCCATGTTTTGACAGTAAAGGCTGTTTAAAGATTTTCTCCCCTCAGTATTTTCAGTCATATGAGAACTTAATCCAAGAACCTCACCCTACATTTGGCAGAAGTATTATGCTCCTGTTAAACTGTCTGAGTCTTAAAACAAACGTCTTAAACTGTCGCGACAGCTCAAGGGCAAGGACAGCAAAGCAGTATGTTTGTTTTGAGTTGCATTGTCTTGGTTGCTGCGTCAGACTGTGTTTATTTGAACTTCGTGGGTGGCTATGAATAATCGTCCTTTAAAAGGGTTGGCTGTTGTATAAGGGGAGTTCCCATCTTGTAAATACACCAGTTATATTTAGAAACATCCATCCATCCATCCATCCATCCATCCATCCATCCATCCATCCATCTTCTAAACCGCTTATCCGTAAGGGTCACGGAGGAGCTAGAGCCAATCCCAGCCAAAATTCGGGGTACACCCTGGGCAGGTTATTTAGAAACATAAGACAACTAAAATTTTTATTTTAATTTTCCAGTGCAATAGTATTGTTTTCACAGTTCCGTATTTCTTGGTTTTATATCTCTGAACGTGTATTTCCTCTCATAAGCTATTTAACTTTGAGATTAATTTTTGTGAGTACTAAAAGTGACATGAATTTGCATTGCATTGAATATGGTAAATATGAAATACTATGCAATTTTGATAGTATTTTATATTTTCAATGATCATTGGGTTTTATGTGGGATTAAGATACTGCATAAGACCTTACAAAAAAAAAAAAAGCTGAATCCTACTAATAAATCCCCACAAAGCATTAATACAAGAACCAAATCTTAGGATCAAATCATGTTTAGAAACTCATCAAATTAAATTTAAACAATTTAAATATTAAATTAAGATTTTCTTATGTTAACAAGGAAAATCAATTCTATAAACCTGCTGTCTAATATTATTTTTTTGTTAAAATATATATTCAAGCACTGATTGAGATTCTGTGCAAATTAATTTCAATTCTTACTGTAATGGTCAAAAAGGAATTTTAGGATATCAAAGGCTAAAGATAAATCGAATGTCTCGTGCGGTGTAAACTGAGTTTTTTGTACCATAGTTGTTTTTTTTTTTTTTTTTTACCATTTAGAGAGACGCCCGAATCCAATCATTTCCATATCAGTTCAACACTTTATGTTAGTCGTGATTTTTCACGAATTGTAATGTGAGCTGAGGGATCATCTGATCAAGAGGTTTTATGTTTTAAACCCGCGATCAGCAGAGGCAGCACGACCCTAATCGTCACAGAGCGGATTCGACGTAATCAAATGAAATAATGACGTGGCAGCAAACGTTTCTTAAGTTTCCCTTGTGGTGAAGCGTCCTTCCCAAAGCAAAAACCATACCCCTGATCTCTGTGCAATTTTTTTTTTTTTTTTTTTCCTGGAAGATTAAAGGTACATGTGAGTGGAAAAAGCAGAACATTTCCTCAGATCCACATAAAATTAGTGTGTTGAGAAACAATTGTCTAGAAAGAAATTTAACTGCAAATTACACTCTGTTAGACCTGCGTGTTTATTTGCATAATATTATGCATAATTTAGGCTAAGAAAACAGATTTCAGATGCAAATCTTGAATATGACCACGTAGACTTGAAAAAGCTCTGGAAGAAGCAGTTACAGAGAAAAGATTTTTTACAAGAAACTTTAATTTTGCCGTGATTTTTTTTCTCTTTTGTGATTGAGGCGCTAATGGTCCTGAATTAAAAATAATTTGCTGAAAAAAATACAAACATTTCTTTTTTTGCTACGGTTACTTTTTTTGTGATCCAGCCCCTGCCTGTCTTATTTTTTAGATGTTTTAAACGGAGTATTGCCGCCGTCTAGTGGGAGAAACATATATATTAGCTGCATACTGACAAGTAAAAAATGTGACTTTTTTTCTAATGTGAAATGGCCACATATTATTAAAATATAAAAGTACTGTGTAAACAAAGTCTATGGAACATGAGGCCATTTTCCAGGATCAGGTGCCCCCTACGTTGCAAAAATTATTCCTTCCCCCACATCCCCCCAGGTTCCTATGCCCCTGGTTCAGATTTGTTTTAAATTATTGTTTGGTTTTATGCAGGTCAGTTTTTTGTCGCTAATAGTTTGTGTAATTTCTTTAATTTGGATTTACTTTTTTTTTTTTTTTTGCTTTCTCTGACAGCGTTCTGCTTTGATCCAGACGTTGCCTTCATGTCGTAGTTTGTGCTCAGGCTTCACCAGCTTCAGATAACTTGGCGCTGCTTCCCAGCTTTCACCTTCCACCAGGGGGCTCCAGGCCTCACTGAGTGAGGGTCAAGTGGGAGACCGTCATGGGAACTTGGTGGTTGATTGTGATCTGCTGCCGTGTCTGACACCGCAGCATTCCTGCAATGGCTCTTCTGAACCTAATCAACCCCAAAGCAGATCATCAGTGTGGTGGCTCAGTTAGTGACAGCACCTGTTATTGCTATGGGGTTGAATGTCCTTTTGAACAGAAGTGATTTTTGACATACATGATACAGAAGCAAAGCTGTTGTGTTAATATAACAAGTAACATTTAGCACGGTTGTAATATATTACTTTGTTGTTTCGCAATGCTCTGACTAGTTTGAGGCTGAAAAGGGTCACTTGGAAGAAGACCATTACCCACCACGGGGAACTTTTGTGACACCAAGTAGTCCCTCCTCTACATCTACCTGCTCTCTGTGTGGGGTCTGTGTTGTTTGAATTTAGATAAAGGCAACTTCCTTAGGAAGTTAAGTACAAACCCTGGTGGTCTGCATCCCCCCCCGGGACAAAGGACTTACTTTTTATTGGCAATCACATATATGCAGGGGTTATAGAAGGTGGATGATTTGGCAAACAAGGGGGCGACGATAGCCATGGGTGCAGGAATCACTTTGGGGTTGCCAAAGGATGCCCATAGGCACACAATGGCATACGGTGACCACGCCACGAGGAACATCACGATCATCACTATGGACATCTAATAACAAACGAGAGAAAATATGACATGAGTTTACTGGGCTTCCTATCATCAAAAATAGCAGAGCAACAACCTTGATTTTGCAACATTCACTGCTCATTTAAAATAATGTTAATAAATTAACAATTCAAACCAAGCTGACTAATTGGAAACTGCAATTCCTGCAAGTCCTTGTAAAATTAAGACAAGACTGCGCTTAAATTGAACAAGCATAGCTTACATGTCCTTAGTTCATTCATTCAAATAAAAAACCAGCATTACTGTACAAATGAAATATGAAGCGTTGTTGCGATGAACCAGATAAGAGCCTTTAATATCAAGGGATGCAAGTCTATTGCTGGTAATATTGTTGTGAGTCATAAAAAATTTCAATTTAAAAAGGTATAATAAAGTGCCTTGTGATGACTTGCATCCCTTCCAGGATATCCCCCGCCATGTGCCCTAGGCTGCCAGGGATGGGCCTCAGGCCCCCCCACGCCTGAAAGGATTAAGGTTTGGAAAATGGATGGATGGATGGATGGATGGATGGATGGATGGATGGTTATATCGTGATTAAAAGGAGGCTGATCACCACTGATGCTGGTTTACCTTGGTTACGTCTACCTGGTCTGACCAGTCGATGTTGATGGCTTCCAGGCAGTTGTTGGCAATGTATCTCTTCAGGGAGGTGGAAACATTGTAGTAGCAATAAAGCATGACTGACAGTGGAATCAGGAAATTCACAAATATTACAGCCATGGTGTAGGAAATGAAAGACCTGGAAAAGAAGAATAAAGGATAAAAAAGGGAATGTTATGAATTTTACATATTCAATTCAATTTTATTTATATAGCCCCTTTAACACTGAGCATTGTCACAAAGCACTTTAAATAGTCCTGGGCCTAGTGTCCCCTGAGAGCAAGCCAAAGGTGACATGACAAGGATGAAGTCCCTCAGGAGAAAGAAACCTTGGGAGGAACCAGACTCAAGGGGGAAGCCTATCCTCCTCTGACCAGCACCGGGCAGGACAGGTTCAATATAT
>JAACJT020022715.1:0-31987 GCA_009936485.2 Gymnarchus niloticus | reverse complement strand
TGGGATGCCAGTCCATCACAGGGCATGAGGCTGGGGTACACCCTGGATGGGATGCCAGTCCATCACAGGGCACGAGGCTGGGGTACACCCTGGATGCGATGCCAGTCCATCACAGGGCATGAGGCTGGGGTACACCCTGGACAGGATGCCAGTCTATCACAGGGCACACAGTCTTACACTATGGACAATTTAAAGACACCAGTCCACCTAACTGGGTGCTTTTTTGACTTTTTGGAGGAAACTGGAATACCCAATGGAAACCTGCTGTGGAGAGGTCATAGTGCTGAGGCACCATCCATCCATCCAACCAACCATTCATCCATCTTCCAACCATCCATCCATCCATCTTCTAGCCACTTACCCTGGTCAGAGTCGTGGCGGGAGAGGGCATGGCACAGGGTACGTGCATGGATATACCCATATTACCATAAACTGCAGCCAATATTGCCCAAAATGAGTATTCTGCTTTCTTCATTTTTAAATGCTTATGAGGAATACTTGGATCCTTCAGCATTAGCTCAAACCACTACCTGTGCACATCTTTTGTGGTAATCCAGAGCCCGGGATTAACTATTCCCTCTTTGCTCTCGGCATGTGAACCGTGCAGCTCGGGCAGGTCATCGTGCATCTGCTCTTCTGTCAGATACTAGCTGCTGCTTTTGTAATTCCCCTCTTCAGAGTTTGATTTACTGCCAGATGGTCACAAGCCGCTGGAGGGCGATTATGCAGGCCGGTCACATGACCCGCCCATGTGGGCTCAACTGACAGACTCCTTGATATGCCTGCATATTTGTTACCTGAGTTCGATACCCTAACCCCTGACTCCGGTGATTCCTCTGTCCTTCTTTCAGCTTCATTGGAGTCGTCCATCCATAAAACACAAGAATCAGAAAGTACCGGGGGGTCATTTAAACCCTGCCTGGGCTTGTTTTCCGGTCGCACTCCAGCAGTTCCAGTGAGCCAAGGTCTACCAAAGTGAACTGAGATACTTTTTTATAAAAGTCTTGCATGCTTTTAGAAAACTGTGGGTGGACTGACAAAAAAATGAACTCCACACGTCTCAGCTACTGGTAATTATGGTGGCTCCTTGCAGCTTGTAGTTAGTAACTGACTGAACCACACCGTCTGTTACAAGCCTGAATCATAAACCTTGCAGTCTACATTTAGCTAACAGGAAATCATTTGAAAATCATACATTGGTTTTGGCAGGTAATAGTGGTAAAGAATCAATTTTGTGTATAGTCTTAATGTGTTCCCCGATAGAGTATTTCATGTTATTTACAGTAGCTAAACTTCCATTTAGCACAGTTATGTGTAGCCATATCCACTTTTCCATAAACACTGACTTTCAAGGTCTCCTTGAACTTATCTCCATTCCGGTATCACTCTGGCGATTAAAATACTTCAAAACTAGTGTCGTGGAAGGTTCGGCCCACTGCGGGCAAGCCCATCAGCCGTTTCAAAAGGAACCTGATGACTATGACATGCTGGAATTCACAGCAAGGCGGCGGATGGCTGTTCTCCGCCGTGGCTATCTGTACTTATGGATTCCTTTCGATGATGAGGCCAGGAGAGCCTTTCCTGACCCCCTTCCTGACTGGGCCTTATAAAAACTTAACCATTACTCAGGTTTGGAAATAACAATGTAAAACTGTGAAAAACCGTTAAGGCCTAATAAGGATGTTGCAGCATTTTTGGGGTATTCTTTTTTTAATACATTTCAATAAACTGAATCGTGATAGGAAATTATATTTTTTAATATGGCACCCTTTCTAATACCGAATCCTGTCTATTATCACTCAAATTACAAATGTATAATAAATTAAATTGTATTTAACATACCCCAACAAAGGTAGGAAATGATAACTTTCTGAGTATTTACTCATTGAGCAATGTGCCTTTTGCCAGTACTGTATGAACTCTCTTTGACTTTTTCCCCCAGGTTTCAAAACAAGTATGCCCAATATGGATGTATTCCAACCTAGTCCTCCTAGTTCCCATTTTTTCTGTTGACAGACTTCCTGCGATACAAACCAGTCGTCGTCCTGCAAGCACTCTGCTACATGGCAGCCTGGCTCTTCCTCTTGTTTGGCTCAGGAGTCAGGGCCTCCCAGGCAGCGATGTTCATCTATAGTATTGGAATGGCGTGAGATGTGGGCTATTACGCATACTTGTACAGCGTCGTCCATCCGGAGCACTACCAGAGAGTGACCAGCTACCATGGGGGATTGATACTTCTCGGATTCGCACTCGGATCCTTGATGTCTCAGCTCCTCACGTCATTTACAAGCGTGTATTTCTATTGGCTAAATGTCATCACCCTGGCTTTCCTCTCCCTAGCACTGCTCTCGTCATCCTCGTCGCCCATGCCGCGGAAAAGTTTATTGCTTAATGAGCTGCATCCGAGTGGTCTAAAGATAGAAGTCCCGTCAGATTTGAGCAGGTCGTCGCGATTTACCTTCTTCGCCATGAAAAAGGCAAATTGGAGGAATGTTGCCGACAACTTCGCAAAACTAATGGAGGATTTCAAAGAGAGCTATTCATCAGTGATGGTTCTCTCCCTCTCATTATGGTGGTCCACGGGAAAATGCGCTTTCTATCAGGTTTCAAATTACGTGCAAATCCTGTGGTTCTCCAAAGAGCCTTCTGAGAATTTTACCATGTACAATGGGGCTGTTGAAGCTGTGGGAACAGTTTCAGGTAAACATGTTCTCATTCAGCAACAAATATACTGCATTTCAGATAGAGACCAATTATCGAGAACAGCAAAAAGTACTGATGTGAATTTGTGTTATGAATCTCGTTTGAAACTTGAACCTATGCTGTAGATAGTTACTTGTGAATATTTTGAAATACAAACTGATTTACCAGCTGTATCCCATTTTGAAGACATGGATGCACTTTAGCATTCACAGCTAATTAATGCCATTGTTAAGGTTTCATTAATTGCACCCTCAATTAAATTTAGTTGCTAGACATCTCTATGCATACTTAGTAAGACAGTTTTAGAGCAGCCTTTAAAATTACATAGCAGTAAACCACTAGTACCATTTAATAATTACCTAAAAATCACTGTACACTCTACCTTGTAAAGAATAAGATCTTTGCAAATCAGCATATTCTTTGATGTAAATATATATATATATATAGCTCTTACTCTCTAACTATGTTACCGATTGCATGATGCAGTTATTTTGAGAAAATTGAACATATGTTGAATTTCGGTGTTGAACTGGTCATGTTTTAAAATAATTACAATTACAATTACAATTACAATGGGGACATTTAAACAGGATGTGGCAATCATAAGAGGTCAAAAAGGAACTTTAAATGCTGATACCAGCATAATTATGACAGTTTGTTGCTGTGAGTTCTGAATGGAGAGTTTAGGGTCTCGACATCAGGGGTTTGAATCCTAAATCCATTCTGTGTGTGTTGTTTGTATATTTGCCCTGTTTTGTAGTTTACTCCTTCAGCCCAAAGACAATGAATGGAATCTGTATATCTAGGTTGCAGTGTGTGAGTGAGTCTGTGTTTTGTCTTGTATTGGACTGACCATCCAGGGTGGACCCCAATAATGGACTGACATCCCATCCAGGGTGGACCCCCATAATGGACTGACATCCCATCCAGGGTGGACCCCCATAATGGACTGACATCCCATCCTGGGTGTATCTCCATAACTGACAGATGCCCATCCAGGGTGCACTCCCATAATGGACTGACATTCCATACCATGTGTACCCCCATAATGGACTGACATCCCATCCAGGGTGCACTCCCATAATGAACTGACTGCCTCCTTTTTGGTGGGCCATGTCACACTCAACTGGTCCCTGTGGGCTGAACCCGTCCTCGGCGTCTTCTCGGCACTGAACGCCGACGTGCTCTACCTGATGGGTGCGACCAGCAGCATTTGGGTCTGCTACGCCTGCTACATGCTGGTGAAGACCTCCTACACGTTGTTAATAACAATATGCACGTAAGGAGAGCTGTATTACCACGGATACACGGCAGTACACCGTTTTTCGTTGGCACCTCCTATGACGTGTTTCTTGGTAGCTTTAATTGCTTCAATCTCCATATAGTTTGCGCAAAATAATTATGCTGAAAATTAACTGCTCTTATTCCATTAAGCCAACAGTGTCATTCCTTACCTCGTCTTTCCGAAATACCTTGAAACAGAAAGAAAAACTACGATTACATTTTGTAGAAACAAAACGCCAGTTTAGTCTCTGATCCAGGCAAGTAAAACTTAGCTACTGTGTTCACAAAACTGATACAGTAATGAGGAAAAATTTTGTGAACTCAGTATAAGTTTTTCAGCTCCTGCATAAATAGATCCTAAAATGTGATCTGATCTTCTTCTAGGTCTTAATTTGTTTTTAAGACTCATTTATCAAAAAACACACTACATCAGATATCACTGTATCTTAACTGAACAAATAGTTTTGACAGTCAAGGTCATTGATTGAAATGACATGAATGTTTATCCTTAGTCATTAATGGAACTTCCATCATTGACCGTAACCTCATCCAAATGCTTTCTGCGGCTGTTGAATTGTACCTGTGCAGTGGTCAGGAGGGTTTTTGACCCACTGATCTATACAGTCACGTTTCAGTTCAAGTATATTTTTGGGATCCTGTCTTGAAACAGCCTGCTTCGGATCACTACACAGCCCTTCGCTGGCTGACTTGGCCATTCTAAAATATTAAATTTGTTCTGCTTGAGTCTGCCTGTGTTTTGGATCGTTGTCATGTGACGTGACTCAGTTCCTTTTGAGTTTTACATCCCAGACAGTTGCCTGGACATTTTGCTGTAGAATTTCCCAATACAATTTGAAATCGATCGATCCTTCAATGACTCCGACCCATCCAGACCCTCAGACAGCAAAGCATCCTCAACCATTAGTCTCCCGCCACCGTGCTTCACAGCTGGGATGAGGCCTTGACGTTAGTGTGCAACATGCTGTTTTCTCCAAGGCTAACGCTATGTACGTTTTACCAGACAGTTCCCTTTTTTGTCTCATCTGTCCACAGAGCCTTGTTCCGTTAGTGCTGTGAATCATCCGAGGTGTGATCAACAAACTCGAGATCGGGAGAGAGCTTTTTTTGTATTCTTTTTGCAGAGCAGTGGATTTCTCTTAGTAATCCCCCGTGGACACCACTCTGATACCCTTGAAAAGAATTTCCTTGGGAAGAGCAGGTAGCCTAAATCGTGGAGTTTATCATACGGCTGTGCGAACCCGTTCCATCGATTTGAATTAGCTGGATCACCTGCTTTCAATTATCCTCTTTCCAAGAGGTCATTATTCTTGAGGTTCACATACTTTTTCTATCACTGACCTTGATCGTTCATGCCATTTGCTCTATAAAGACGTGCCGATGTAAACAAAAAAGCTGATGCCTCATTATTATCATTTGCAATCCAGTCACATTTTATGTGCCATTCGTGTAGAGCTCAGATAATGCCAAAGAGCTCACAAACATTTTCTCAGAACAGTAGCTTTTCCTAGAATGTATTTTATAGACTCGATTTTCTTTTCTAGCTTTCAGATTGCCAAGGCGCTCTGCAGGGAGTGCTATGCTCTGATTTTTGGATTGAACAGTTTCTGTGCGACTGTTCTACAGACCATTCTGACAGAAATTGTGATCAATGGTCTACAATTACCACTTAGGACTCAGGTAAGCAGTGATTTTCACAAGATTGTCAACAGCAACTGAAACAAGGGTACATATTTAAAACACTAACAGGCAACCAAAAATTAAAATGTTCTCAATTCTAAAGAGTGACAGTAGTTGACTTTTCACTGGCAATATTGTGTTTACGTAATATTAAGCTCTGTCTTCTTTTTCAGTACCTGATCTATGCTGCTTACTCCACTGCCATTGCTTTCATTTTGTTGGTTCGAGGAGCATACACTGTGTTCCACTCGAAACTCCAGCAGCAAACTCCTCAGGGTGGTTTTTCTGACAGCGGTGCACGGCAGTAAGCTGTCTTTCCGTTGTTAATAATTGTATAATGAGTGTAGTTTCAGAACTTAACCACAAGAGTGTGTCGAAAGTCTTTGCAAATTGTCAGATCAATCAGCAACAACACAAAACAACAAGGGAACACAGGATAAGCTAATATTTTTCTTCGTTAGAACTGTTAACTATATTTGTCATAAATCAATTTATTCGTGATGACAATACATTTGTTCAAGCTATATGTAAACACAGGGAGCCGATATCTTAAACACACACTAGATTATTTTTAGAAAAGATAGTAATTTCACAAAGAATAACCAGTAAATGACAATGGCTCTCACAGAACTACTTTTTGTTTGTCATTGATTAAGCGGGGAATTGAATGACATGATAAAATGAATTGTGTCCCCTCGAGTCACACTGCTTACAATAATCTTATAGTGATTTTTTTTTTTCCTCCTGAATGTTAAGGGGGCCATTTGCGCAAATAAAGAACCAAAGGGAATGATTTTTAAAAGGCTTCAGACATAAATCCAGGCTTTCTATTATGTCCTGAGGCCAGTGGTGCATTGCATCTGAAAGACTCAAACATGACAAAAACGCTTTTTTTTCCCTCCAGTTCCATTTCGTTTATAAAACGAATACCTTCCAGGTTAGCTTATGCAATCAATTGTTTGTTAGCTCCTGTTCTTGGCAAATAAAGGGAAGAAAAAGGGAAAGAATTTTACCGAGACTAATATATTTACACGGAAACCCTCAGATGCATGGCTCCCAAAACAACAATGCAGGAATGGGCCTTAGGGTGTCTGCAGTACTGGGTTACTGTGTCCCATACACAGCTAACCTAAAGTGATTAAACCCAGGAACAGTCTAACAACAAGCAGTCTAATGACATTTCATCTGTAATCTGTGGTCATCTAGTGAATTTATGGACTAAAATACTGATCCAAGCAATAACCTTAACTGATCCTGTCAAATATTTTGCTTGCAGAACAAAACAGTTGACATGCATACAAATACTGGAACAGTGTACCTGTTAATAAGTAATTTGGTTTTTTTTTAGGCAAACAAATCTACAGCGTACAAACAAATGTGATTCGTATAAAATGCAATTTAGCTAGCTGGAAGATGTTTTAGCTATTTATTCAAAACACAAATCGATAAATTAATTGGTAAAATAAACGCTACCCATACTATTGATGCCACACCTGAGTATTGTCTTGATGAGCTTATCCAGAGCATGGCCTTGAAGTCGACGTTTGCTTGACCCACCTTCAGTTGGACTCAGCGTGAGTGTAGTCTCTAAATGTGCTTGTTAGGTTTTAAACATTTTATGATAAAATGCAGAATCCTAAGGGCACCCAAACAACATCACACCTGAGACCCAGGTGCAGGTCTGAAACCCTGTTGGCAGCGACTATAGTCAGGCAACTCATCCACTAGGGCCTCTTAGCAGGGCTCACAACACTGACCTTTCCTGGCATGAACCTGCCTACGGAATCTCGTTGGGCTCGCATAAAACCTTCAGTGTATGTCGACAATGACTGGACGAAATCACCATCCGCATCTGGTCAGCAGAGGCCCTCTTGACATTCAAGAAGTACCTCAAGGCACATCTTTTCCAGGAACACCTCCAATAGCTCCTCACCACTGACCTACAGTACTGACAGCAGTCCATGGTTATTGCTTCTATACTCACAATTGTCTATTAGGGACCTAGTCCTCATTGAAAGGCTCCTCTGGTAGGTTTTCACATCACTGAGTAAGGGATCCTGTACCTCTTGCTGCAACACTAGCTTGCAGTTACTACTGGTTCCTCGTTCGACGCTCAACCAACCTGCACTTATAAGATGGCTCTTTAACAGCGGTAGGCTTGCAGTGTATTTGCCTCGTTGTAAATTGCTTCGGACAAAAGCGTATGCTAGGTAAATAGATATGATGTCTGTCAAAAGGTAGAGGACATGCATGGAAACACAATCCTAGAAGCCATGTACCAAACATACCAGGGAAACCCTCACTGAAGGGTCAACCCCACTTCTGACATGACTGAGCCGGTGCACACTGAGACTGCATCCCAAAGGTGGCCACCACAGCAGTGGAGCCAAGAGTTCTTAACGAAGATTTTAGCATCACATTGCATTTATTGAAAAGAAAAGTTTAAAACACTTAAGTCAAAATGCAAAAGAAGTTATTCAGAAATAATCCCAACTATTAAATGGGTAATAAAAATATTTATTTCTTAGACTGGCATCACATTACACCATACCGAGCACTTCACCTGTCGTCTCGACTTAATTCTGTGCATGACCCCGATCTCGTCATTCTCACTGAATCCCCTCTTGATTTGTGATTAGGATTTGGTTGCCTCACTGGTTTATCTTTTGCATGACAACCATCTTGTCTGGACCTCTGACTTCTTGGTTTTGTCTTCAGATCTCCGCCTTCCTGGTTTCAAACCATCGCCTGTTCGCATCCACGGTTTAAACGCTATTTATTATAAAGACCTCTTGCAGTTAGATCCTCCCCATGTATTCATTATGCTATAAAGTAAAACACATGTATATTAATGTAGCATTCTTAAGTACAGAGAACAGTTTTGTCATGGTAGGAAATATTGGCATATCGCATACCTTTAAGCAGTGTAACGTAACGTTGAATAAACTGTAATGTCATGGATAAGGCAAACAAATAATTAGACAGAATTTCCCCTTCTCTATGGAAGAACTACTGTACCGCCATACTGAAGGCGTATATGAATTCTAAATTGGCACCTGTGCTCGACCTTCATTTTTAGGTCAATCGTTTCTCACCTTTATGTTGTGGACTGTCATCTGGAACCACACCGTGTGGAGCCAGACTCGTTTTTGAACAGTGCAGTAACTTGGTCTCAGACATCCATGACTCTGCTGAGGTCTGAAGTCCACACCAAACATGTCATTTTGGCCAGTGCGGATGTGGTTTAGATGAACCGGTGTCTCAAAATTGTCCACCATGGCTGTTTGTGCATGTATGGGAGTGTGAGTCCAACTAAAAATGAACTAGAATTTCATCTAGGGTGTAACACCAGCCTTAAGCATTGTGCTTCCTAGGATAGACTCCAGACTTGGTACCACCCTGCATTAGATGGCGTGTTGATGGAAAACACATGGATGGTTCGTTACCTGGTTTCATGTGCATGCAGAAGATAATTGCAAATTTATAGGAAAACCCTGCCTTTTCCAAGAAGTTTCTTTTTGCATACAGTACCAAGTGATGCGTGTTTCTCAGTCTCCACTGGAAATTTCTAGAAATCAGGACGTGTATACTGTGAAAATCACCTGTGGGTACAGAAATGGTTATTTGTGACCTCAAGCTGAACTGACTAAGCAACTTTTTAATCTCACACTGTTACCAAGGGATATGTTTTCCGCTTTCTACTGGGAGTTTATATAATGAGGTTATGCACCGTGCAAATCGTTACGTTCATAAAACTTATTTCTGAGCTGCAGTAGCTTTGACTTGACATCGTTTGTACAGTGAATGGTGCTCACGTCACGAGACACCCAAAATATCAAAATTTTCATATACGTTCCATCACCTCCTCTTCTCCATTCTCGCAAAGGACTCTGAGCTGAAAAACCGAAATGTTTGCTCTTTTTAATAATTCGTGTTTGCACAAAGCGAACACGAAATCGGGTTTAAAATTTAATACTGAGTGCACCAGCACAGCAAGAGAGAAATTCTCTGTGTATCCCTTCGGCTGCAGAATACTGTGGGGACAGATCTGGCTGTTTTAGGTGAGCCGAGTTCGTTTTGATGTGCTGTATTAAAAGTGGAAGCTTTGTCCTTTATCTGCTGCTTGGGAGCAAACACACTGAGCATGGTGTGGTAATACTTAATCACGATGCCATTATACTGTTTTCTCTGTGGGGGAAAAAGGCCAACTCCACAGGCAATTAATCAAACGTCTCCCTCAGTGCTGCTTGCCCCCCATTCAGCGCCACCGTTCCGGTCTCGCTGTACCATGGAAAACTCGAGTGAGGTTTGCAAAAACACTTGGCTCCTATGACGTCAGGCGTGCCAACCAGCGATGGGAAGTCTGCCCAAGTCATTTTTATGAAAGTGACAGCTTGCTGGCTTCACATCTCACCCTTACCTCCGCTCTGGCTGCCACAGAAAATTAAACAGCCTGACATAAATATGACTCGGGACTTCGCCTTTCTGGTGACAGTGATGACACCATGAAAAACCAGAGCACATATCGACATTTATTGCTTAACTAAACTAAAGAAGACCATTATAGGTCTGTGGGCAGAACAGAACAATAATATGGCAACATCACTAAGACTGACATAAGAATTCAGACAGACTTTCCGCAATCCAAATTCACGCCGAAAGCTTTGGAAAGCATAGGCTCCTGAATTTGGCAAGCCTGAATCGCCTCTTTGTCCCCTGCAGTGACATCCCGTCCGCTTCATTTCCCCGCATTGTAGTCTGTCCTCTCCATCCAGCAAGGCTGCAGGCACAAGCCTGTCCACATTCTACAGTAGCATCATCCAAACAGATTCCTCGCTAGCGGTGACATGCTGGTGGCTGGTGGCATTCGCCGCAAGCCCTAATTGCATGTAGCAGTCAGGGATGGGCGTGTGTTTTTCCTGCGTCCAAAAAAGAAAGCAACAAAGAGAAAAACTGCAATGCAGTCATGAGAAAAACAGGGCTGAATGACTTTCAAGAGTGCAGGTTTGGGATCGTTAAACGACAGCCTTCCTTCTGGGTTCATTAACGAGATACTGCATTATTATTTTAATGAACCCGATATTGTGAAAAAAGAGAAAGTGTAAGGAAAACAGAAAATGGGGAAAGTCATTTGTACCTGGAATGGCCATTCGGTGTCGCTACTCCCTTAATCCTGTCAGTACTCATGATACAGCCTAACCCTATACTGCCTGGGATAGGCCTGGGATAGGCCTGGGATAGGCTCCAAGCCCCCCAGTGACCCTGACCAGGGTAAGCAGTTAGAAAATGGATGGATGGATGGATGGATGGATGGATGGATGGATGGATGGATGGATGGATGGATGGATGATCTTTGACCATAAATGTGATTTCAAAGTGGTGTTATTGTGCTGCAGCCTTGCTTTAACCTTTCATCAAGCTTAATGAACAGATATTTAAGTCTTTCAAAGTCTCACCGTTCAGAGTCACTCCAGGATGTGTTCCTCTGCACGCCTGCACTGCAGACGAAAAGATTCAGTGTTTTAGAGCAACTTTGCTCTTATGATCCTAATTTTCAGAAAAAACCTCGATATACAAATTGATCTGCTTAACGTTCATGCATATGAATAACCAGCCCAAAGAATGAATGTTATTTAGATAATATATTGGAACAAAACTTCAAAAAATATATAAAATGCTAAAACAAAAACTTAATATGCCTCAGTAGGTGCAGCTGAACACCAGCTGATCAGCCTTGGTTTACCTTCGATACTTCAAGCTTGTTAACAAACCTCGGTGGGCAAAATATTTGTATGGGAGTATGTTTTTTATACAGGATTCACATTATGCGAGCGCCTGTGTTTTATTCGTGTATTATTTGTAGAACAAAACAATATGATACATTTATGTACCCCTTTTCAGTTTATTACGAGTATGAAGCCATACGTTAGGCCTCAGCTTTACGATATCCATTAACAGCACTGATAATTTAATGAACTGCCGTGGGATCAATCATATTAGGATCTCGTTTATGGATAATTGTAACTAGGCCTGAGACAGAAGTGCTTCACACCTATGAGTACAGAGTTCCAATAGAACCCCAGGGAGTCTTCATATTGAGTCTGCCTGAACAGACGCAACCTTTCGCTAAAAACAGGTTTATTCACACGTTGTCTTGCAAGAGGAAAGTAATTGACTTTATTCCAGAGACGAGATCAGTGTGAAGTTAATCTCTCTCTCTTTTTCCTGGACCTGTTCTCTTTCTCCGTTTTCAGACCCGGAATTTCTGTCTTCACAGCAGGCAGAAGCATTTACGGTATATTGCTGTTAAACGCATGGATATCGTAAATCCTACCGAGCATGTAGACAGAGGTAATCTGTGTGCAGTGCATGGGGATGTCTTTACAAAAATATCCTTCTCAGTGGTTCCGCAATGGAAATGCATGTGCTTTGGTCCATAGAATATCTGTCATTGTACACTTTCCGCAACATTTTGTCGAGGCTACAAAAAAGAACAACAATATAGATAAACAGAAACAAATTAAGGAGCAAAGTTGTATCCATGCGATTAGAAATCATTAATGATGTAAGCTTCTAATTAGTGTCTCCAGCATTAATGCCCTTAGCGTGTAAGCGTGTGCCACGCAATAGACTCTCATCCCATAACGTGTCTCCCGCCTTAGGCTGTCTGTTTCCTGAGATAGCCTGCAAGCTTACCACAAACATTCAGTGGATGCACAATTATGAATTAGGCATAGAAATATCGCTTTCTTTAAGTGACTCACAACAGCACATTTGTCTACAACTTTGCCTGCGACTTGATTGGTTGGGAAAGGAAATATGTCTCCAGCAGCTGATAAATTGTAAATACTTTGTTTGACTCATGAAATCAAGTGCAAACATGGCATTTAAACTTGGAATTTGCTACACAAATCTAGGTAGTCTACTTTCAGAACATCACTGTGGTAACTCATTGGAACAATTGTCTAAAACACTGTAAAATGCTCTTCTGTCATCTTGCTTGTAAAAAGGCACTGCTCTATGTAAGGTCTGGCTGACAGACTGAGACTAATTTCACATTTTCACACCTGGACTGCGGTCTTAAAATGTACAGCCTGGTTTGAAGGTAAGTTCCATGTTCACCTTTAGTTCTTTGGCAGACGCGTTCGTCTAAAGCAAAGCAGATACATCACAGCTTAGAGAAACGAGGAGCTACCAAAGGTCTAAATGCAGCCTGGCTGAGCATCCAGTCGGGCACCAGCAAGAAAGTGCAGGCTACCACTGGGGCATGACCCATGCCGCGTCATTCATGCAACATTCATTTGTTTTAGCGAGGATGCAACTGCAGCAGGAAACCAGCGCATCTGAAATTGAGTATCTGATGGGCTGCTTCAGGATTACTTACAGAGACTTATAAAACCTATAAGGACAATACAGTCTTAACTGCATTTGCCCTGCTTTGGACCTATTTGATACTAACGATTCCCAGCATTACGATTTCTCAGCATAAATAATGCACAGGTTGGAAGACATTCCTCCGTCCATTACAATAAGGGCTTATTTTAATTAAAATCCCTCCATGCTGAAATCGGTCGTGGAACACGTAGGCTGTATGGCAGATTAATCTAGGATGGGGTGCTAATTCATTGCAGTGCAGTCACATATCAAGGTCTGTAGTGTCACCAGCCACATATCACTAGACTGTGGGGAAAAAGCTGAAGAACACAGAATTCACAACAAAAAATGACCGTAACTACTATGCATCCGTTCATCCTGCCCAATTATTTCATAGCAAAACGTAGCATTAATGTCGCATGTAAAGTTTCGGAGGGAGCAAATGACTGGGGCCATTGTGGTTGCTGGTTTACCCAAACTCCTCATGGAACTGGCCTACACATTATGCTTCTGATGTTTACCAGCATCTGAGGTTTCCCTGCATGACCAGGTTATACTGTAATCGGAGAGCTTCCAGAGGGATTTAAAGCTGCAGCCACAGTAAACAGCAAGATCTGCCAGCCTGTTATATGAAGCAAGAGGTGTAGAGCAGTCTTAAGACCTAGTCATACGTCACTTTTCCGTGCTCCATCACAGTCCACACACAGTGCGCGTGACGTAAATTTCATCATCAGGGGCGTCCGTGCTGACTGTGCGTGGGCCTCTCAGATTTTGTATCAAGCAGACATTTTGCACATCATCTGTGCATGTGCAAGGAATAAATTAGTGCACTGCTGGAAATTTCCAGCAGATGGCAGCCCCAAATTTAAAAGAACAGATGTCGATGAAGAAAGAGTAGAAGAAGAGAGTAGTCGTCATGAGCAGCTATGTGAGGAAGTGCCGTGGTACCCGTGCATTTACAACTCGTCTCTCAAGAGGACCCAACAGAAGCAAAAGCAGATCGCTGTCAGTCACCATTGTGAGGGTGTTGTTGTGCTTCCACGTTTGGTTAAGCTTCATTCAGACTGCAAGGACATGTGCCCTCTGCTGGTCTGGTGGAATATCATTGCTGCAAACTGAGAACATACATGTACCGTACAGGGACAAATGTTGGAATGCACATGAAGGTCTGCCCCCTCGACCATGTGAGGATGGTGACAGAACACCGATAGAGACAGACAGAAAAAGATAGAACCAATACATTGGTGTGTCAGCCTGTAATGCTAGCTAGCATCGTGATGTCTTGCTTATCCATGATTGTTGCTTTTCTATAATTCTTTCAACACACAACTAATAATATCACAGCCAGCCTTAAGAAGTTCGATTAATTTTTTGTGTCATCTGGTCAGAAAAGACAGGTGCGACACATCCTGAACCAAACCATCCCACCAGTACTACCAGGATTTCTGCCTGGCGATCCAGCAGACAGGATATACCACAGGAAGTAAATAATGGCTGGAGCTGGATACAGGTTCCAGGTCGAGAGGTGTCGCTCATGTGCAGCTTGCTGCTGAAACTGAGTGGGAAAGCCAATCCAGAGCATGGAACTAAAAGGAGAAAAATCAAACAAAACTACAAAACCAGAAATAAGACCATGGCCAAAGCTGGAAGACAGAGCCTGGGCTTCCAGAACTAACAGGCCAGAGCCATGAGCAATGGTCGTCACTCGGTATATATTGACCCTCAGAGACACAGGCAGAACAGTACAATGCATAGCTGATTGCTTTTTAGAGTAACTGGGTAAATAAAATTGGTCAAATACTGAATTATGGCAATACTAGTACCAATAGACCAAAAATACCTCTGCTCCCAAGTTTAGTGAAGACGTGGGATAAAAATACTCATACTGTAATGGGTCATTGCAGTCTTGGGACACAGGGCCGCAAGCCTAGGGTGGTAAGACAGATGTGAGAGTCTCACTTTTTGTTTAGTAATATACAAAGGAATGAACACAAGGCTTTTCCCTGAACACAAAGGAATGAACTCTAAGGTAAACTAGACAAGACGGGACTAAAATCACAGACACTAGACATATAAACAGACATGACTAGGGCATTACCAGTCCGGGAACCAGGAAGAAAGCTAGGGATTAATAATAGGATCTGTAATGGCCTTCACGGGCTACGTGGACAATCCTAAGCTACCTAAACCAGGTAAAACAGAGTACAATAAGCATTCAACCCAGAAATGAGGGAAACTAAGGCTTAAGTAAGAAAGGAACCAGGTGAGACAAAGTCAGTTGAAGGGAATAGGGAAATGAGAAACACGGGTGCATCCAAAAGCCGGTCAGTCCTTCGGGATCCGGAGTGCTGTTACAGACATGACACATACTGGGGAGTAGTACACATACTTGCGTGGGGAGTAGTTCTTACAGTGCAGTCCCCTTTAGTTTATTCCTGGGCGGCTGTCTGCATCAGTTCGAAATATTGGTGGACAGCTTATGAATGGAAAATGTAATCTCATGGACAGTGAGTCTTTCTTGTAACGCACGTACTTAAGGCAAATGGTACATCAGCAGCACTCAGGATAATTATGTAAAAACATTGGAAATGTGATTCCTTTTTTAATACCTAATCCAAATGAAATTCCTTTGCTAGCCAGATAATCCCGGACTGTCCAATCAGTCTGAGTGCAGACTGCAAGTGAAGTAATGAAAGCCTGGATTGTAATACATTATGTCAAGATATGAAATTGTTTACACCTTGTTATAATGCCCCTATCGCTCATTTATACTTTAAAGAAAGTCATTTCAAAATTTGTAATAACTAAGCAATGTTACGTTATATGTACACTTTGTATTATTAAGAATTTATTGTGCAACAAAATTAGTTTTCTAATTGGATGCAGTATACTAACAGCGGTGTAATAAATATTAAAAATGGAGTGGACAGTTAACATTATACCAGAAACCACAAAATAGTCTTGGAAAAAAAAAAGTGCATCATGCGTAACATAACCTCATATAATATAATGTATATTTTTATATATGTGTGTCCTTCACTGCATAAATCATGGACTGAGTTCATTTTCACTTTGGTTTATAACTTGATATTTATTCTAACCTATTAAAATTAACCTTGCAAAGAAAAATTACACTTTTGTTACTAAAGTACTTGCAACTAAATTATTAAGTATTACCAATCAATGTAGAATAAACAAACGAACAAACACTGAGAAATGGCCAGTTAACCTCCCGGAGTCATGCCTTTATAAAGCTGAAAATTCGATACCCCAGGTGTTGTGACTTTAGAAATATGAGGCAGAGACTACGTAAAAAGATGTGTGGCTGTGATAAATCATCCTTACCTTATGTGACAAATGGTCACATATAAAACATCGTGTTGCCAAGAAAGTACCCCTTACTGTAAATCTTCTCTTAATGAACCTGTCAGGATATCCACAGGAACTTCTAAGGTACAGCTCCATGCAAATATATTCAGACTCGTGACAATATCCTGCATTTTATTTTTTAATATTTTATGATGTAAAATTGATGACTTTATTTTAAGTATTTTTTAATCTAAAATATTGCATATAGCATCATATTATTACTCATTTAAATGTTTCTTAATGCTGAGAACACTTTTTCAAGGCACAGAATTGTTAGACAATGAAATATCAGATGATGTCAGTGATCACAGGTAACTTCAGCATTTTGATATCTGGATATTTGACGTGAGTTCTGGATGAGGGTCGATAGCAGACGAAAACAAAATCTGATTAAATATATCGCAAATTTCATACAAAAAATTATGTGCAGGACTAATTGTAAGACTTAGGGTGCAGGATGTCATATGTCCCCTATATTTGTTCCCTTTCCATGGACTTTATGACCGATCACTATATGAGAGTGAGTGTTTTTCAGTATCACCTTCAGTAAAAGTGGCCAAACCAGGATGCCTCACCTCCACTCCAAATGCAAACCTTCCCAAAGCCCAGAACATACTTTACTGTGTAATTTCCCCATACTGCTATCAAAATAGTTGTGTTTTCTTCAGTCCTCCCCATCACTTCTGTTAAAATCATCTCAACTGCCATCTCAAAATAGAATTCAAATGTTTCGAGGTTTTTGTCACGTGTACCAAGTAAAGTGGAATTCATGTGTGCTAACTCAAAGACTCATAACAGGTGTACAGAGAACAGCAAAATAGTAAGAACACAGTTAAGATTACAAACAATCCTGCAGTGCATGCAAAACTACAACATGACGTGAGATAAAGTGGGAGTGACTGCAGCAGTACATCATGCAACATTGACAGAGAAGCAGTATTAATATTAAGGCACAGTGCAATCCAGTGGCTGCTAAACAGTCTTATGGCATTAGTCCCTTTGCCATTGCATCGACAGAGAAGCAGTATTAATATTAAGGCACAGTGAAATCCAGTGGCTGCTAAACAGTCTTATGGCATTAGTCCCTTTGCCATTGCATTGACAGAGAAGCAGTATTAATATTAAGGCACAGTGAAATCCAGTGGCTACTAAACAGTCATGTCATTAGTCCCTTGGCCTAAACAAAAGAAAAATTACGCCTGCTTGGATGATCTGCCGTAATACTGTATTGACTTCGGAATAAAATAGAACTTTTTTTTTCTCAAAATAGTACTCACCCATTTGATAAAACGTATTGTGCCCATCATGTATTGTGCCTACCCACTGAAAAAGGAGAGACTGATCCTTCACAATAATACTCTTATATTTCCATCTTTCAAGGTTAGGTTAAAAAAATGCCTTGTTGTATCTAAGTTCTTCCGGAGCCCTCTAGGCCAACACTAAGTGGACATCAGGTCAATTCAGGAATAAAAACATTATCACATTTGGGCCCACAAGTCACTGTCACCACCAAGTAAGTGCAGTAAGGGCATGCCTCCTGAGGGATCCCAACACCATGGTGTCATTGTGATTGAAGTGGCAGTGGGCGAAAGCTAGTTGACTGTGATCTGTCATTTACTTGTAATGATACCGAAATTTAAGTCACTTTGCTCTCTGGTGATAGTGATTCATGAGAAAATGTGAAGGCTGACTTAGGAAAATGCTACGTTTATAGCTAATCGATCAAATTACCATAGCCAACACTTTGGATATTATTTAAGTAGATTAAGCTGTTAAAATCCCTCACTTCAGTCATAAATACATGGTGGATAAAAACCATTTAAAATACCAATTAAGTCAAACAAATGAACCCTAGATGTAAACTGAAGCTTTGAAATTCTTGCCTGTACAATCTATGAATTGCCATTGCCATGTGGAGTGTGATTGCAGAGTGTGTCGATTTTTTTATTACCAGTCTTGAATTTTGAAATGAAAATAAATGATAATGTTGGTCAGTTATCAGAATTGACTCTCTTTGATTCACAGGGGCAGCACAGTGGCTTAGGGGAAGCACTGTAGGCAAACTCCTTCTGAGCTGTTGGTAGAAATTGCACCCCTGGCTTGGTGTGTGTGGAGATTGGAGATTTCCCTTTTGTTTACTCAGGTTTCCTCCAGATAACCTCTAAATCACTCATACTGTGTGTGTGTGTGTGTGTGCGTGAGTGTCTGCGCGAGTGTGTAATCTGTGATGTACTGTCATGACCCCTGCCTCGACCCCCATACTTTCTGGATAGGCTCAACCCAACCCTTTACTGGCAGGCAGTTATGGAAGATGGATAGACGTATTTAACTCATCACATAAATTACAAAAATTCCATTCAAATGGCTTAACTCTCCTGAAACTATATCCATCCATCCATCCATCCATCCATCCATCCATAAATCCATCCATCTTCCAGCCACTTCTCCAGTACACTGCTGTGGGCCTTGAACCAGTATATAATCCATCAAGTTTCTTATTTAAAGCCCGTAGTTTCCTGGAGTGGAACCTAACAAACACCTGCAAGGTTTCCAATACACAGTATACACAACTACACCCTGACAGTAGACTCGATGCATTCTTCCATGTCATACGGGAATGCATGGTGTGTCTGAGGGCCAGTTATATAAAAAAGCTTGGTGCCAGGCTTGCCTTCCTAGGTCTTCAGGTCATCGGCAGAGTGTGGGATGTGAGAAGTGACTAAGATTAAAGGACCGTCTCGTGAATTTGGCATAGCTGCATCAGACTCCATTTCATCTGTTGACCCGTACTGAATGTATAATTATTATTACACAGCTCCACTTCTCACAGCCATCCAGTTGCCACCCACTGCCTCAATACACCATTGGATAGGACAATTAATAGCAACACTGAGTGTAAAAGTGAGATCAGAATATATAATCCTGAGAAGGCACCCTATGACCATATTAGAAAGCCCCACAGAGGCCCCCAGAGGCATCTGTGATGAAACAGGCTCTCTCTCCTCCTCTCCCTCTCTCTCTCCATCTTTTTCCACGACATTTAAAACAGAGCGTGTTTCCAATCCCCACTCTTGTGTAACACAAGACACTGGGGGAAGAGCCATCATCACAACCTCGGATGTGATATCAGGTAACTGGGAGACTCTCAGACTTCCTCTGGACCCCAAGAAGGTCAGCGGTGGCTTGTTGGATTTGGGGAGAAACCATTTCACCTTTCTCTAGGACCGATCCAAGGTAGGAAATCCATATTCACTCCATAGTCGTTGAAGTGCAGAAGTACTGTGGTCCAGCATTTCGGTTTGGTTTTCGCTCTGTCTTGTTTATTGCTTACTACATACAAACGTTTGTATTTCAGTCTCGGAATGAAATGAATGTGATTCAGTGTGCATAGTCATGGTGTAAGTAATCAGAGGACCTGTTTGTGTGACCAGAAATGTGTTTTGAGGGCCATTTTAAATGGTCAGAAGAAATGTGACTTAATGAAAAATCCTTTACCTGATGAGTAAGTTCCCATCCGGTTCAATAAAAAAGTGGTGGTTGGTGTGTTCTTGTCATGCAAAATGGCTCTTTTTGACGCAGTCATTCAAAGACTCAAGGAGATTAAAAACCGGTTTCATAGAACTGACTGACTGCCTCAAACAGGCATTGAAGTGCTTCTATGACGATATGAGACTGTCCACCTGACAGATGGAACACAACATCAAACCCCTCCAACGGACATTCATCCAAAAGACTTTGTAGGAGAGCAAAATGTCAGAGGAGAGGGTGTGACCTGTGTGGGAGATTACTTTGAAGCAACATTTGCCCATGGAATTATGGGCCTTTTTTCCTTGTTGGAGAACTTATTTGGTAATAATGCACGAACACTAATGTTGCTATATTATGTGAGCATATTTAATACCCAAAATACATGAAATCATAAACATGGTAATAAGGTTCCTTGATTAACGGGCTTCTTTTAATGACAAAGGACAAAACGGCAGGTGTCAGAGTTAGTCTTCAGTTTACTATGTCCGTTCAATGATCACCACAGTAATACTGAAACCATTGACACAAACCTCACATAAGGAAATGAAAACAAGGCAGAGACTGATACGAACACTCAAATAACTGGTGCCCAAACTCACGAGCAGGTAGCCCCAACACTGAGCTACGTGTGCTGAGACTCAAAACGAGACTGAACAAAATAGACAAGTGAGTTTGCATGCATGAGTCTGCAGTTACCCGTAGACTGCCTCTCTCTCGATGGCAGGTTGAGACCTGACGTCAACGAGAGCACCTGAAACTGTCTCGATATACTTGTGTCCCTGTCATCAATGTAACAGACATCACTGTACACCCCCATGAAGGAAAACTATGAGGCCATATGAATTAAAATGATCTCACCATGTGTATTGTTATCAAGAAGCATACAATACCAGTTACTCCATCTGTCTAATATTCTGAGAAGGCCATATGTTAGCTATTACATTACTTTACATGTTTCCAGTCATCAAAATACATAATAGCTGGTCTTCACATTTGCTTCTACATCCCAGAATAGTAGGATGGCAGCAATACTTTTCTTTATTACGTGCACAGTTTGCTAATCTACAAACGCACGCACTCAGACAAGCAAAGGCCCTACGGACAGAATCCGGTCAGTCGTGCAGAGACAACGTCCATTCGAAACGTGGAGAAGACCTCAAAGCAGTTGAAAGACTAAGGAAAAGTGCGAGGTTTCGTACGTGCCGGGTAGGCAACAGCCAATGGGGAGAAGATGGAACAAGGAGGCTTCCCCAGGTACCACATGGCGTCAAGAGCACGAGTGATGCTGCTAAGGAGCCACGCTAACGACTGAGCACCGAACTGGGAGGTGTCCAGCAGTGCATGAGCGTACCTTCTAACATAGGTGCAGTGCAGTGTCTGTGAGGTAGAGAATGGGTTGAAGGGTAAAGCTCATAATGGTGTGGTCGCCAGCCAGAGTGCTCATACAGCTATGGCATGTTACCCTTCAGAAGACCATTTCCTTCAGAAAAGGGCTGTTTTACAACATTAAAGAAGATTATGTTAAATAATTTTAGCAAGCGCCACTCACCTAATGGGTTATACTCATGTTAATCAATGAAGGCATCGTAAAATCTATCATTTGTCATTTGAATAAACAGCACTTTTGTTACTACAGACATAATTAAGAATGGACATTATATTTGGTGCTAGCATCATTTGACAATATTATTCCACACTCTGGAAATTAGTGCAAATTAATTATACAAAAGTTATGACAGTAATGTCATAATTATAGCACACGTAGAACATCGCCACGATTACTCACTTACCTAGTAAACCATTTATACATGATGGCGGTATTATTTCATATTTGATTTCGCTGTCATCATGCCTTTAATAGAATGGTCTACAAAGGTGTGAGGTATCCCTGCTAGGAACATCACAGAGAATTAATCTACCTTCAGACGTTTAAGGGGCAGTAACTTCAAAAATGTAGAGGGACGGCGCTATTTCAATTTCATATTCTGCTTTATAGGAGATCTAAATACCAGGAGTATATATTTAGCCTCCCCTCTGGAGTCATTTTGCTGCACAACTGACTGGAACACGGACTTGCTTCTCCCTGACTACACAAAATTTGACAGTGACTTTTAGAAACGGTTCATCACGTCCTCACTGTTGCACATGAGCAGACCTCAGTGTTGTGTGTAGCTATGCCGTGTGTCAGGTATCCTCTTATCGAAGTGACTTGATTATTGTTCAGTTAACGGGACATTTTAATCCTGGTTCAACTGAAATCAAAAGCATTACACCAGGCCTGTCAAAACGTTTAAAATACTTACCTCTGATTTTGGTTTTTACATGCTTTCATCGATTCCCCGTGTCTCTAAATTTTCTATGTGTGTGTGTGTGTGTGTGTGTGTGTGTGTGTCTCTTGTCCTGTCCTGCACTTTCTGGGACAGCCTCCCATGTGGCATTGTTTTCGCAGCAGTGGAAACAACGTATGGAAGGGGCAATGAACTTCAGATGAGCACAGAAAAATCCCTTTAGGACCCTGGGAGTACTCTGATGATGTCCCATCATGACCTCTTTATTTAATTTAACACAAATTGCTTTTCAGGAAAAAATAAGGCCAGTGAGAAGTTTAATTAGATTTTTAGTTTCTATAAAATGAATCACTCTTGGTTTGTGTTTTTAATAACCTTCAGTTCTGGTATCCTGTTCGTTCCTAAGAATTGTACAAACAGTTCAATAAAACAGTTATCGTTTTCATCAATGCTGGATGTATAGGCAATTGTGTGAAGTTCGCTTGCTGTTGTATATTACTAATTTTGTTGATGTAACAGGTTGAGCATCGAAAAACAAAATTATCCAGCGAATACTTTAAATTCTCCACGGGAAGATTCATGGTACAAATTGTGCAATGTTCCCAATTAGGGAAACATACAACAGCAAGCTGCCGGTGTTTACAGCTCATGGAAATAAACACTGGAAAGAACTCATTTGTCCATTAACTGAATGTACAAATCCGTGTAGTCGATGAAAAACAAGGTGAGCTTTAAGCCATGTTGTTTTTCGTGTCACTTGGCCAGGTAACATCTGGTATGCTGGTAATTAGGACAGGCGGGAGCCATAATTAACAAAGTATGCTGTGAGCGAGAATGTAAACGCAGAGCGTCACTGTCTCGTCTAATAAGAAACGTGATCATTAAAGAGTTTCCGGGGTGCTGTGGCATCACTAAGTGACACAAAAGGCAAATTAACCTAACGACTGTTAGAAGAAAAATGATAATAAAAAATGTTTAGTGATCTGTAATAGTGTACAGCAAGGCCCTTTATATTGCGTAGCTAACATGAAATTAATGTCTCCCTCTATCATCATTTTTTTTCAATGTTTCATTGCGGACTTGACCGCAATGCTAATCAAATCTGCTCTTCTCAGCATGCGTGTTTGCTCATATGCTAATGCGTTAGCCGGCTATATTGGACTGTTTCACGTGTGTTGTAGTTTTTAGCAAAAATTAAGTTCTAAGAGTCACCTGACCTCACAGCACCCAGCGGGATTTTAGCCTGATCTTCCACGGGGAAATCACCCCATATAGATGCCAGCTGAAATACTGGATGGCTTAATGCATTCAGGCCCTGTTTCATTTTGTGGTACCACAGCACGGCTGTCATTCGCAGGGACAGTAATGCAGTGGAGATTAGGATTAAAATGCAGTGACCTCACAAGCCCCTTGCAAACTTGAGTCAGAAAATCAGCCTTTCGGCTTTGCGGCCATGCAGCTGATATTTGCTCCAAGGCAGATGCTTCAAAAAATATTAATTTAGGAATGGAGAGTTTCGTTTTAAATGGTGACACGGAGGTGGGAGATTTCAGCCAACAGACTGTCATTGTTGGCATGTAATATTACAGATTGTGTGAGTACCAGGGATGGATCTGGGGGGGGCAAAGGGGGTCAGAGCCTCCCCGTCGACTGACCCCTCCACTGCCTACCCCTCCCTACCACCACCTCCTAGATGAAAGTGCACTTTATTAACATTAATAAATGATTTAGCTTTTATTTTCATATGTGCCACTCCAACAGAATAACCGGCCCCAGTCTGCTCCCCCCCTTTGAAATGGTCTAGACGAATCTCTGGTGTGTACCTGCAGTCTTTTGTTGCTTGCTATTAAAATGTCTTCGTGAGAGTTTAAAATTCAGTACTATGCATTGTCATTTTACATTGCTGGCTGTAGAAATTGAACGTGGTTGTGTGGATTGGTTTTGTCTGACAGATGTGTAAGGGTTGGTACATCATAATAATTAAGTCCTTTGAAAATGGGCTGCTGTTCTTAACGTGAGCGAAGAAGTAAATAAATCTTTTTCTTGGAATGCAAGGTGAAATACAATCTTTTGCAAATGAGGATACGGTTCATTTCCGCCGTGAGCTGACGTTCGCTCTGTCGCAGATCGTCCGCCATGAAGCCGCGACTCGGCTGCCTGTCTCACAAGTCCGATTCGTACAGCGACTTCACGACGTTTCTGCCCCCCGTGCAGGAGAAGACACAGAAGTGCGTGAAGTGAGTTAGGAGAAACGCCGTGGAGCTGTGCAAAATGAAACTGTACGCCGAATATCGTCCAAAAATCACAACTTTCCAAATTCGTAATCTATGGCTAAGAGTGGTTATAACTTGGTAACTGCACATACCGTGGGGCAGTGATACTACAGCTAATCATTTACACTTAAACCTCAGTATAGTGTACAGCTGCAGTATGTGAATGGTAATGTGTTTACAGTTATGGTTTAAATAAGGTTCTCTCCCACAGGCTATCAACAGACGAAGTCGTACGATGGGCGGAATCTTTCGATGTTCTTCTATCCAACAAGTGTAAGTCTTGTTCAGGTACCAAGCCCTCTACACCGTCTGTTTGTTTGTCTCACCTCACACACAACTAGCTCTCTACTGCTGCCAATCGCTGAGTAAATAATAAAACATCTGCCGACCGAAACAGACAGAACATACACAGAAAGGCAATCGACATTCCCAGTCAGGTCTAATGCAATGATTACGCCGGAGGTCAACTGATTCATTATGAATACAGGTTCGGCCCCTTCAGGTGCTCTTTGTAATTCAAAGACCAATTTCTTCAAAGATTAACGATCCCGTTCAGTTAAAAGCTCGCTCAGAGGCACAGTCACTCTCCCCGTATCACTAATTCCAACTGGCATCCCAAAAATGGCCCAGCCTGGTTATACATGCTCTTCTCCACCTCTCCTGTCTCACACGTCTTTCATGGGAACAGAGACCTCATACATGGCCAACAATCCTGTCAGAAATGACCATCTATGATTCAGTGTGCCTGTCCTATCCTGAACAATCCTAGCATGCTGCAGCCCTTTAGGCTGGTGACCCCCACCCCAACACAATCTATCAGTATAGTAGTGGAGGCTGCATGACATCTCTGCAGTGACTTGGAGAACATGTCCCTCAGCCTCCTTGGAGTCCTGCACAACACTGCTCCCATCTCCCGGGTTACCCTTGGCAGGGCCGCAGATCTTCGTCTCCAAGGGGATTTCAGCGGCATCAAAGCGGTGACTCCACCCTGGGGGTGTCTGAGGTGATCTGAACGTGTTTTGATTTCATCTCTTTGCACAAAAGTTATTGTATTCTACACTGCAGAACTCTCCTGTGGCTCATGAATGGATGCCGTGATCCATGTTAACTCCTTAAGGTGTAATTCAAGCAGGAGACTCTTATATTTGTCTTTCATTAGAGCCTCCCTTGCTAGATCCAGCACATTTCTGTCAAAAATTTGTTTTTTCTGAAGGTCTTTTTAATCGTGTACACTTTGCTCCACATCTCCATAAATCGATTCAATCCAATTTCATTTATATAGCACCTTTAACAAAGAGCGTTGTTACAAAGCACTTGACGTAGTCACAGTCCCAAGGTCCCGCGAGAGTAAGCCAAAGGCGACAGTGGCAACGAAAAACTCCCACAGGAGGAAGAAACCTTGGGAGGAACCAGACTCAAGGGGGAGGCCCATCCTCCTCTGCCCGACACTGAGCAGGACAGGTTCATTAACACAATATGAAATAACAATGAGGTAGAACAATCAGATGGATACCAGGGTGTTGGAGGAGGCAGTGACATTCATAACTGCAAACTTGAGTTCCGAGTCAATGTTTCAATGTCTGTGTTTGGTATAGGGCAGCATGCTACAGCTATGACACTCCTAGATTAGACATATCCTGACCCTTAATTAATTTTTTTGGACTACAGGGCGCTAACTTAGCTGCAAGGAAATGTAATATTGTCTACAACCCCAACCAGGATAAGAAGTTAGAAGATGGCTGGCTGTGCGGAATTTAATACACAGCTCAGTCCTTGAGACCTTTCAACTGAAACACAGCCCAAAACGTAAAATAATTTAACACAATAAGGACTCCTATCTCTCATTCGTCCTCATAATTTGATATTACCTAATTCTGGATTTAAGGAGCATTCATTTATCCATATTTGGGGTTAATTTGTATCCTGTCAAAATAAGAAGTGAAATCTTGCAATGAACCTTTTTAAACATTTTGGAGTGCATTTTCCTGTTGCCTGGCGATGGCTCAACGATACATTAACATAAATCTAAATAACATAAGTAGACAAGTTCTTGCATAATCTGTTGCTTCTGTGAGACACTGAAGAACAGCCAATACCCGCTGTCATACTCTGGGATGTCAGATGACTACGACCACAAGTGAATCGCTTATTTATTCCCAGCAAGGATGTGCTGGGGGGGGGGGGGCTCTCTGACATCCTGACGGTGAAATCCCAACGCAGTCCAAATGTGCAAACACGGCCCATTTGCTTCCTGTTGGCTGCTCTGGTTAAATTTCTGCACAGTCATGCTTGATAAAACCCTGTAACGAAAGCGCTGCCTGGCTTAGATCACTGTCCCACCTTTAACGGTAAGAACTAGACCACATTAGTTGATAATGGTTCAAGCTACTGAGCCATCTGAGCCTAACAGTTCATGGCAAAGGAGTTGTCTGATTACTCAAATAACAACAGTCATCTTGAAATGTGTCAATGAACCGACTGAAAGCTGCTGTACTTAGGTATAATTATCCATCCATCTATCCATCCTCTAACCACCAGGGTCATGACAATAAAGACATAATTATACACACTCAAAGGCTAACGGGCTACTTATTACTCCTAATGTGGAAAGAGGTGCGAGGTACAGGGTCTCCATGGTCAGCAGGGATGTCTCACACCTCGGTGGTGGTCTTTGCCAAGTTTACGTAGATTTTCTCTGAATTAAAGTAAATGCTGTGGCATGTGTGTGAGTAATGTACATGTGTGAGTAATGTACATGTGTGTGTATGTATTTGTGTGTATGACCATGTGCGTGTCAGGAAAAATGTGGATATGGCTATAAGGAGGTAAGTTAACCTTAGTGCACACAATGGTACTTGAATTTTCTGTATTGTTGAAAAAATATAGAAAATGTGATCAGATTTTTAGCAAAGTCCTAAAAATAATAGAACCCAGATAACACACAAAATGTTATACTTTTATATTTTTATTGATAAAAAAAATGATCCAAGCTTAACTGAGTATTTTGGGAAAAAAGTATGTGGTCCCCTGGGGACATAAGCTGGGATAAGCGGATAACCAGTCCATCTGTGGGACGACCATCTCAGCTCGCGAGCTGCCACAGCCTCGGGGTCATAGTGACACCACCGGGATTTACGTATGTCATCTTTCCATAGTTCAGATTCATACTCATGACTCATACCCCCATCATTTCATTTACATTAACGTGCTGTCAATACAGAGTTTGACAGAGTGTATGCATGTAATGAATCCACCGCCCACACGTCCATTTATCAGAAGCTCTGAATGTAGTTTTATAATAGCATTTAATGCTAGAGAGTTTTATAACAGTATTTAGTTTAAAGCTACGCAGTGCTAGCAATCAGCTTGTGACAATACAGTTATTTAGTACAATGGTCATGTGTCTTCATGTATTAACATGCAAAAAGATTAAGCTCTTTTTGAGTTTCCTGAGTACAAATTGGGAGAAACCATCTATCAGAGACGGGGGTGGCATGAAGGTACCAAGGTGGCGTGAAGTCACGTGACATTCATCCTCGTTCACGTTGCTCGTGCTTTATTACCACCCTTATCTGAGTTCTGGTTTTCTCTCTACCCCTGAAAACCACCACCCTATAGCAGCTCTTTCTGCAAAGTGATGCTCCCTTTGTTTTCCAGAGTCTTCTCTGTGCTGTCCCCTACATGGCCACCTCTTGTTTTCATTCCTCCACCCCATTTAATAAAAGCCAACTCCACCCTACAGCAGCTACTTCTGTGATGGAGTGCTCTGTTTTCTTTTCCTCAGTCATCAATCACTTACAAGACACGATTATTGCTCAAGTGCCTATTATCGGAAAGTATTTCCTGCGCATGTGATTTGAATTATTTTGTTTGTTTTCAGATGGTCTGGCAGCTTTTAGAGCGTTCCTCAAGACAGAATTTAGCGAGGAAAATATTGAGTTCTGGATGGCCTGTGAAGATTACAAAAAGATCAAGTCTCCTGCCAAACTGATGACCAAAGCTAATAAGATCTATGAAGAGTTCATTGATGTTCAAGCACCCAGAGAGGTAGTTTTAGCTTGATCCTTACAGTATTTCTGTGATGTTAGCAGACCACGTGATTTTCACGACCAGTTAAAGTCCACAGTTTTATAATCGATTTTGTTTTCCAAAAGTTTTAGAGTTTCAATTTTCTCTTGTTTTACTCCTTAGGTGAACATTGACTTTCAAACCAGGCAGATGACTAAGCAGAACCTTCTAGAACCAACCACCTCCAGTTTCAGTGATGTACAGGGCAGAGTGTACAGCCTCATGGAGAAGGACTCCTACCCACGTTTCCTGAGATCAAATATATACATAGACATATTAAATAAGGCCCGATCACAGCGTCAAAGGCGGTCGTTTTAGCAGGCCCACTGATAATTTTGTCCTTTCGTTTGTTTTGACTGAATTAGCAAGCAGTTATAAAAAGGTGTAGGGCACATATGAACACTCGTAAGTTGACAACATGTTTCCTGCGTTACATGTACACAGTTCTGGTATGATCAGCATCCTATTACTAGGTTATGTCTAGCGACTTTTCTACTGTTTCGGAAAACAAAATATGACCCTGTACTGTGTTTCATATGTCCATCTTGATGTTTGACATTGAAGATAGCCATTTTCAAACTGTCGTGTTGTTCATTTTCCCATGTCTCGAAGGACACGTATAATTTTATTTTCTACACTCCCTTCAGAAAAGCAAGGATTTTTTTTTGTTTCTAAAAAGTGTTCAAGTGTTATAACTGAAACGAACATCTTTATGATTTATTTATGTTTGTTATAATCTACCCCAAAGAATAGGCATATACTGAAGAAGTTAATTCTTATAATAACCTATAAATTATAATAAAGTACTATGGTGTGTGGAGAAAGTTAGCCTTTTTGGTTCGAACTACACTGCAGACTGGATTATCGTAATGTACCATATGTCAGTAAACAAGATAAAAAAAAAAAACCTTTGTGTTTCCTTGAAAAGGAGTTAATTCTTAAGTAGGGCACAGTGAAGGTTATGATACATATTTGTTTGTATTTTTACCTGCATGGTTCATTTGTCTTATCTGTAAATGCTCCAGTGAAACTCCCACGAGTGTAAGGTAAAATCTTTCCACTTTGTGTGACTCTTGTCAAATGTTTTCCACCTTCTAGACCAAATCATTTTGCTCTTGCATGTGTAGTTTGTTATTTATCATTTATTATATTACTGATGACATCTGCACTGGTGAATGTTTACTGTATTCCATAAATGTAATTGCATTCAATTTATGAAAGCTGTCTGCTGGTTAAAAATAAAGAATGTCAAAACCTGAAGCATTATTTTTTCCATCATCATCATCAGTGTTGTTTCTTCGATGAAGCACTTGATCTAAAGCCCACATAGTGAAGCAGATCACTGATTTTAAAGTCACACAACGTCAGACGATAGCGAAGGGTAGTGTCTTTCTGATTAGGCAAAAATGTGTTGATCTGGAAAATTTGTATAAATAATGTAAAACATAAAGTATAATCAGTGTGAATGATATCAGGTAATAGTGGTAATCTTGGTGAGTTTATTTAGGAGAAAAGCTGTTATGGAGGAAAGCTGGAAACATATCAATTTATGACAGTTGTTTACTGTATTGTTAGCAGCTCAGTGGTTAGCACTGTGGCCCCACCCCTCCATGGGCCAGTCCTCCATGGACTGGCATCCCATCCAGGGTGTACCCCAGCCTTATGCCCTGTGATGGACTGGCACCCCATCCAGGGTGCCCCTCACCTTGTGCCCTAGGCTGCCTGTGATAAGTTCCACACTACGCTGCAAATGGATGAATGGCTTATTGTATACATCAGCTGATTATCTGAGTGCTGATTGGAATAACAGTTAAGTTCCAGTATCATAGCCTTACTTTATTCTCATTTCTCTTACACTCTTTGGTCATGTTGTTCGACTGCCATCCTTGAAAATTGCCTGTTTATGATTTTTTTTTTAATTACAATAAGTCAGGTGACGTATATTCCAAATAACTACCCCAATAGAGTAATTATAAGCTGAAGCTGAGCATCAAACAAGCACCCCCCTGGTGTTGACACTCTCCCCCACGGTACTGGATAAGCAGATAATTGGGTATAAGATTGATGGACTGTGTTTCCGTGTAGCATGAGACGCCCAGGACCTTTCGGTCCAATAACACTGCAGATTTACTCATTATCTGTCTTTGTGAGAACGCACAGTTACATAATTAATTGCATTTTGTTCACTGTGGGCCTGTCATTTTTTTCACCAAGCGTACACAGCAGTATAGTCCACCCTCAATGTGCTCCACTGTCCTTAGCAATCGGAGGAACGATTGCTCAGTAAACAGCTCCTCACAGCTAATTCTGAGTTTTTCATGTAATCAAGGGGAATCTTCAGGGTAATTAAAACTGTGAAACGTAAGCCACGCCTCTAAGGACCTTTTCAGTCGTAAAATCGCACCTTGGTCTCTATAATGCTCCTGTCTCTATCGCTTTAAAATACCATAATCCATGTTTAATCGTTCCAGATTGACACTTACCGTACCTTTAAGTGTTCACTGACCATTTAGAATGAACAATTATCGCCCTCACTCAAGCGACAAAGTAATTACTGTAGGAAATTTGCATTTCCCCTACTGTCAGCTGTTATTTCTTTCCTGGTTTAGAATAGCAGGCTTTCAAAGAGGCTCCACAAAGGATAATCATCTGACGGACAAGGCCCTAAAATCATCATTGTTTAAGATTTATCTGGGCTCCAAATTCCCAGCCTTCCTCCTCTCTAAAGCCCACGTCATCGACTAGCCAGGGTAATGACAGCAGGCCATCTGCTGCATATAAACTCCTCGTTCCCAGGATGCAAGGACAATCTGCTGATAGCTGTGTGCCAGCTGCCCACCGCAGAAGGATAAGCAGACCTTCTCTTGCCATCAGAATGTGCCGGGGTTCTTGCGTTACTGCCTAACACATTCCTAGAAAGGTATGTCACTCATCTGCAGTCTTCAGCTGGTTGCTTAAAATACATCTGAAGCATTTCACACGGGAGGATTTATTTTTTCTCCAAGAAAAGAAACTTAGATATTCGTATAGAAAGTGTTGTCCTTTTTTCCCTATTGTATTTAGCGCTAATTAATAACAGGCATGTAAAAATCCAGCAACTGTAATCAAAGTGTGCTTATTTATTTAAACGTAATTGTATTTACCATTGCTTATTTAATTGTATTTTCAGCATTATATACGTAAAACCAAGTTTTCTGTTAGCAGAAGCGTGTCATTTCTGTTAGCATATTACAGATATCCTCTCTGGCTACCTGATTATGCTTGCATCATAACGGACATGTGTCTAATCCAAATCTGACATTTGAACATCTGCAATTGGGGCTAATGCAAAGAGATCAAACCAATCTATATTAAAAGAAATCAATCCTGATTGTTCATTAGAAGGACAAATAATGAAGATGA